>PVIC010052412.1:0-12179 GCA_004025085.1 Thryonomys swinderianus | reverse complement strand
AAAGAAAAAGAAAAGAAAAGAAAAGGCCAGGGTGAAAGAAAGCATGTGGCATGGGAATTTTGGTAATTTTGAATGAAAAAGAAAATGATGAATGAGAGAAGATGCAGAAAACTTAAGCCAAAATCTGACTTTGAAGAACTTTTTATGTAGGGTGATGGTATAAGTTATAGTCTGAACCAGGACCCTCTGAGATACATTTGGGTTAAAAGGGTTACTAGTGGATATGTCCTTGGGCCTAAAAGCTTTGCTTCAGCTGTCATAGGGAAATGGCGACAAGTTTCATCCTTCACTTTATAATGGATTTTTAACCTGATATGTATGAATGAGGGCCATTTAGGGATTTTTCATAATGAGAATAATGCAGCTAGATTTGAGCTTTAACACTATCAATTGAATGCACTGTAAAAAAAAATGAACTGAAAAGAGCAAAACTGAAGGTTAGGGTTAGCTGAAATCCAATAATTATACCAAGAGGAAAAACCTAGAAAATTTGAGCAGCTCTTAAGAAGTAATTATTTATAGGGTTGATCTTATGGCCAGATTGAGACGAGGACTGAATCAAAGATGAAATCGAAGATTACCAACATAGACAACCAGGACAGCGGTACCATGCACCCAAGAACTTGGTGGTAGGACAATTAATTCACATGCAGAACATGTTGGGGTTGAGGACCCTCAATGACAGCTAATAGATCTACCTAACAAATACATTGAGACACATGTATTGAGAGAAATTAGAGTTGCCAACAGATATTTGATAATAGAAGTCATGAGAAAATAGAATTCATAGCTTAAAGAAAGTGAGAAGAGTAAGGAAAGAAAGGAGGTCAGCACCAAACCATGAAGAATACTAACTTCAAATGGATAAATCTGAAAGAAGGAGGACCCCCTAAACAAGAACAGCAAAGACTATTAGAACACAAAAGAGGAGAGTCAGCAAATTATTTCAAAGCCAAAAAAAAAGGTGGTACAGGGAGTCTGCCAAAGGCACTAAGATAGGAAACTACACCGCGTAGTTGTTGTGGAACAAATATAAGGACATTGGTTCAGAAGACACTTTATAGGAGTGTGAGGGGTAAGTGTAAGACTAGAAGGTAAAGAAGCCTGGGGTCTCATGGAACAGCTCTAGAAGGGAAATGATATACACTTTATTGCTGGTCCACCCTGCTAGGAGGGAACCAGCGGAAGGCGGGCGAGGCTGAATAACTGGTGAAGTGAAGACTCTGAGGTCATTAGAGGGGGATCATCCAGAGACTTGGTGATTTGTTTTATATATAAAAGACACATATTATTTTTCACCCTGGGCCTTTTCATTTTTATACCCTTTCTTTGCCTCCTTTGACTTCTGCTTACCCTTCAGAGAGACTATTCTTCCACTGTAATAAGAGAACAGAAAATATGAAAATTTGGGCAGTTTTGTTTTTTTCAGTAATGGAGATTGAATTTGGGCCCTTGTGCTTGGCAGGTAGGTGCGGTACCACTTGAGCTTTGTAGGTGTGACAGAAAAGTAAGTGAGCTTATGTCTTCAAGGTGTCTATTTTCTTAGGGAAGCAGAAGGTAGGTTTTTTCATTTGGAGTGGAGAAAGTATGAGTACAAAGATTATTTCCCCAGCAAAGAATAATTTTCTAAAAACATACACTTAAAATGCATTAAAATGTTGAGCTCAATGAGAAAATTGGTAAGATATTACTATTACTTCCAGTAGGAATCTAAACAAGGGAGACATTTCACCGGGTGCTGTAATGTATGTTTGTAATACCAGCTACTTGAAATGCAAAGGTGGCAGAATCGCCTGAGCCTACGCAACATAGGTAGACCCCATCTCAGACAAACAGAAATGTTTGTGAGTCAGGAATATTAGCGTTAACTTGCATGTGTAGGCAAAGCAGGCTTCTTTTAAAGTTAGCGAGAAAAATCAGTTGGATGAGAACTATGGACGAGAATTTGCACATCAAACTGATAAGAATTATTCTTTGCTATATAATTATTTACAAGCTATAGAGTTGCAAAATTCCTATCATCAAATTAGATTCAGACAAGAAAAAAATGGTGTATTCTAGCCAAAGGGCGAGGCAAACCACTGACATTAGGATAAATCTGCCCGTGGTCACTTTTTTTTTGAGACAGAGTCTCGCTTTGTAGTTCAGGCTGACTCTGAGCTCACTCTGTAGCCCAGGCAAGCCTTGAACTCAGCAATCCTCCTGTCTCTGCCTCCCGAGTGCTGAGATTACAGGTGTGAGCCATCATACCTGGCATTTGTGGTACGTGGCACTGATTGCTGGTGGGTGTGAGTCACCACGCCTGGTTTTGTTGCATGTGGTTACTGGGGATAGAACCAGGGACCTTGTACTTGTTAGGCAGGTGCTGAAACCACTAAGCTAAATCTCTGACCTGACTTTTACACTTTTAAAGTTTTATTAAAAAAAATGAGACCAACAAGAATAGTCATCCACAGCTACTAAAAATACTAATATTTGAGGCTTTAATGTTATGTGAAATAAATTAGACACACAAGCTTAAATATCACATATTTTCTCTAACATGAAAAACCCAAAATAAAAGATGAACCATGGAAACCATGAAACAGGAAACTTTTTGCAGAAAAGGACAAGAGATCAAGAGACAGGAGAAGGGGATATAAAAAAGGATTAAGATATATATGTACCAACTCCTCACATTGAATGTAATCATCATGTACTGCAAACATGTCATAATAAAAATTAAAAGTAAAAAAGAAATATATATTGGGCCTCTGCTCCATTCCTTACATAAAGCTCCTAAAAATCCCTATCATTTCCCAAGCCAAAGGGTTGACAGGACCATGATTTCTTACAGTATTGGCACATATTCTCCAGTTTCTGACACCAGAGAGTGTAAGACTCCCGGAAACTCCAGGGCATAAGAACGCCTCTGTGCACTAATGATATGATTTGGTCACTGGAGTCTTCTGACAGCTTCTGAGCTGCTAACTGGAAAGGCCAGGGTGTGACTGGAGGATTGGAACTTTGAACCCCACGTCCCCTTGAACCTTCAGGAAGGAGCGAAGGGCTAGAAACTGATTTATCAATGGCCAATGATTAGCCAGTCACACCCACTTAACAGTAACTTCACAAATCACTGAAGGATGCCACTTTGAGAGCTTCTGAGTTGGTGAGCACTTGGAGGTGCTGGGAGCTGTGCACCTAGAGAAGACCCACAAGACCCCATTCGTTTTCTCTACAACTCTTCCTTTTGACCCTGTATAACAAACCAGCAAACATAAATGTTTCTGCTTTTTGTGTGTAATTATAGCCAATTACTGAACCTAGGCGAAAATCCTTTTTAAAGGGTTGTAAAATGACAACAGCAGAGAAAAATTACATGGCAGGATTCTATGTGACCTCCAAAACTTGTATTTGCTGCCTAGTTTTATAAAAATGATATTGGTCCTTAAAGTAAGGCTTCACTGGACACACCCACATGTGGTTATCTAAGTATCATCTGTGGTTCCTCCAATGCTGTAAATTTGCTGCAACAGAAAAGTGGAAAATACTGTCTAACCCTTGACAGAAGAGTTTGGTTGCACTTTCTAGACAACAATAGTCTCCAATAAACACATATTTATTCATTTTGTTAAATTTCTTGGTAGTTTCTATTTTTCTTTTGTGTGATTTATGGTATGTTTTTCCTTCTTGTCATCCATCCAGAAATATCTTTCTGATGTTTTCTGCTCTTTAATTCTTTCATTTTTCTGCCTTAAAGAGTTACACACATAAAATATAATATACTAAATGTAGTTTACTGACTTTATTTTTAGGTTTCATTTTACATTTAAGATGACCATGTATATTTTGGATTCTCACCTTATTTAGTTCCCCGAAGTTAATCAGAAGATACTTTCACTGCATAGTCAGTACACGCCTGTGGGCTAATGACTTGTAAGAGGAAAAGGCCTCCTTACCTGTGAAATGAAGTGGAAGAACAAGCCAGTTCTAATTCCTGCCTTGGGCAAAACAAGAAAGAGTTTGCCTTCATGTGAAAACTGAGAAAATGATTTTGGATAATCTTGTCTCAGTGGCTGTTTCTTCTACAGATGGATAAATAAACACAGTACACTTTAGATTAACGACTGAAGTTGTGGCATCAGCACCCTTAAATGTAAATAGAGTCATACAGGTGTTATATCATAAAGTGTAGCATCAGCCTTTTAAAAATCCCAGTGTTCTCTAACAGTGAAGAGATTTACAAGGAAATATTTTTACTCACTTCATCCCTGTCAGCTCTCTTTTGCCTAACACATCCTACTTTCTTTAATTTTATGCTTTTTCTCAGAACATATCTTAAAGGTCATTTTCCTTAGGAAAGTTCCCTCAGTTTCCTTCCTTTTCTATTGTCTCTGAGCAGTCTTGTCTGCTTCATTAGTTTTAGCTTCATGACTTGTACTCTGTATCTCCAAATCTGAAATCTTACCTCTATATGCATATTAATTCACAATGCATAGATGTCATTTTTGTATACATACAATCCCTGACTCGAATGTTATATAACTTCTACATTAATCTCTAATTCAGTATTACAGGAAATAATACATCCCACATTTCAATCAGTCTTAATGTTTTTAGTCAAGAAGTGTGTATTGTATGCACCTTATAATGAAATGAATTGAAAACAAGATAAATACATGAAAGGATGGAGGGGTGAACAGATAGAAATGTTACAAAGCAAGTATAATAAAATATTGATTGTAGAATTTAGGTGACAGTATATGAGTTTGCACATAGAAGTCTATGATTTTTCTGTTTCAGTTTTTCATTAAAAATGTTGGGAAAAAAGAACAAGAACACACAATTATTAAAAAAAAAACAATGTCCCCTCAGAACATCTTTAGAGTCATTGTTTTGGCCTAGGCCCTCATCATCTCTCACCCAAACTGCTACAACAGTCTTCTTGGTAATGCTGTCACCATTTTGTCTCTGTTAAACATTTCCAAAGGAAATTTCTCTAAAATGTTGGTACATGAAGTATGTCCACAACCCAGCAGGAAGCAGCCATTACATAAGTCATTACTAGCAATGAAGGGAACCCAGCAAATGTACTGAATCAAAAGTCACAGTGAAGAAGGTACTAACTACTTAGCATGGAAACACGTCTCTGTCTAATAGCTCTGTCCACTGTTCTTTGCTTCACAGCCTTCACTGAATCTCCATTGCTGACAGGGTGATGTCTACACATGATGGTTAAAGGTTTCTATGGTTGGCTAATGTCTGCATCAAGAGCTTCATTTCTTATCACCATCCCTATTCCTTCCTTGTCGCCAGTAGTACATGCACCGCGGTTGTCTATTGTGAACCCATGACTCATACAGTCAGTTTGCCCTTTTTGTAATTCTTCCCAGGTTAACCCTCTAACTAACTCAGTCCTATTTGTCCAAGATAATTTAGTCCGTGTTGCTCTCTTATTTTTTTATTCATAGCTTTTTGTATCGTCTTCAGTAATTGTTGGAATCACAATTTGTTAGTTTTCCCTGTAGGTTTTGAAGCTCAGAAGGAAGAGGATGTTTCTTATTTGAGATGAGTCTTTATTGCACTTAACCCCAAAGGAGACAACCATTCTAAAGGTGTTTAATTCAATGTAAATGATTAGCTCAGGAAAAGATTTCTGTAACAAATAAAAGTAGCTTTCATTATAACGATAGCCATTTAGTTATATCTACCAACTTACCAATCTGTATTAACTACTTACATCTACTTTGTAGCACTTTGAAATTATTCATAATAAAACAATTATTTAATTTAATATGTGTATTCTAGATTACAGATTCACTCATTATGTGTTTATTGAGCATCTAGTAGAAAAAGGCTAGACACATTGAGATGTAATATTATTTTCTCACAATTATAGAGATCTTCTGAGTGCTTATTTCCCAAAAGTGATAGTAATTAGATTTGATCGATATTCATACCTGGTAAACAAAAGCACAATGTCATATTTATCAACAAAGACAAAATGTCACTTAGCTGCTCATAATCAGTCACATGTCAACAAAGCATAATTCAAATCTCATTTTGACTTTAGCCTGTGCGACGATTATAACCAGAGAGAAATAAATATATATTTGTCTATGTACGTTTTTACTATACTAAATCAGACCTAAAAATAAAAGAATAAGAAGGAATTCTTGTAATTTAAATTTTAATCCTACTTTTCCTCTGATAAAAGGAGTCTTCAGGAGTATTTGTCTGACAATAAAGTATCAATTTTAAGACTCAAATATAAATATATCAGCAGAATTAATCTAATTTTAAAATAATACTTTAGATGATGATCACATAAAACTCAATAACCTGAGAAACGGAGATCCTGCCACCCAATGCCTCCTTCCTTTCTTTTTTTTTTTTTTTTTTTTTGAGACAGGGTCTCGCTTTGTAGTTCAGGCTGGCCCTGATCTCACTATGGTGCCCAGGCAAGCCGCCGCGAACTCAGCAATCCTCCTGTCTCTGCCTCCCGAGTGCTGGGATTACAGGCGTGAGCCACCACGTCTGGCATTGTGGTATGTGGTGTTGATTGTTGGTGGGCGTGTCTCCACGCCCAGCATTATATGTGGTTTCCGGGGATCGAACTCAGGTCCTTGCGCTTGCGAGGCAGGCACCGGAATCACTGAGCTAACCCTCCGGCCCTCCCTCCTTTTGTGCTTTCTTCCCTCCAGTCTTTTGAGCAGTTATATGGAGCAAAGCCTCGTGACGGTGAGGGACAGGTCAAGGATGCTGTTTTAGGTAGAGTCCAGGACAGGCCTCTCTCAAGAAATGCCATTTGAATAGGTCCCTGAGTAACTTGGAAGAAAGCAGCTTGACGACTGAGATTGGAAAGAAATAGAGCAGGTAGGAGGGAGCGTAAGTATAAAGACCCCAAGGCGAGGTCCTGTTCAGTGTGTTTTCAGCAAGCAAATGAAAGATAGTTAGAGCTCCGGAGATCTTTTGTGTGACATAGGGACTTAATCAGATAGATGGGCATGACTGTGTGAGTTGAAAACCTTTCAGACCATGGTGACAAGACTAGATTTTATTCAGAATGTGCTGAGAGTTGGGTGTGGTGGTGTATGACTGTAATCCCAACCCTTGGGAGGCTGAGGCAGAGGATTGTATGAGTTTGAAGACCATGTGGGTTACAAAGTGAGTCCATGGCTAGCCTGAACTACACAGTGAGAGCTCACCTCAACAAAACTAGAAAAGAAAAAAAAAAAAAAAACTCCTTGAAAACAGTGTGTGCCAAAGCCAACAATGAGATTTAGCCAAGAAGAGTTTGTGAAATAATTCCCATCATAGAAAGGTCACTTTGGCTACTGTGTGGAGAAAAAACCACAGATACAGGAAGGGAGGCTGATTAGAAAGCCACTAGCTAAATTCAGGACGCCAACAGTCATGGTTTAAATTTCTCTCCATGTAGGTAAAGAGAAGCGGTTGCATGAATAAAATGAAGACAATCCATGTTTAAATGTTGAGGGAGAGGGTGCTCAGTTAGTTGGGGCTAGGGGAAGTCTGTGGGGGGGATTGACAGAGAAGCACGGGATGCATATTACACACAAGCGCGGGACAGAGGCACAGCAGGTCTGATGTGTGTGTCTGGAGTTCAGAGGACACACTGGGCTGATGGTACAAATGTAGAAGTAATCGGAAAACAAAATGTGCTTAAAGCTTAGCAAGTAGAGGAGATGCTCCAGGAGTTTCTTATTTTTCTTTTCCGTTTTAAAATGTTTTCTCCTTTGGTTAAAGATACCTAAAGGTAATAAATTATTATTAACTCACATTCAGTACTAAAAATGTTTGTCGAGTAAAAGGTCTTTTTTTTCCAGAACCCTGTCCTCTTCCCTGCTGCTTACTGTATTTTAAAAAACCCCTGAAATTTCTAATTCATCAGATAGTCACTTAAATCCGCCACTAGGTGGCAGAGGTTACCATATTCAAAAGTGCTATCTGAAATGAAACGTCATCTAGAATGACAAACTGCAGAAATGAACTTTTTCAAATTCATCTTTTCTATCCTACCTGATCTTGAAGAGTTCATTATAGAGGGCTGATTTTTGTGGCACTTTTTCTTACATAAAGATGGAAGGATCAAAGCTTTCTTTGTAAAGATGGATGATTCTAAAAGCAATTCTGGAATTTTATCAACTCTATAAAATATAAAGCGGAGTCACAAAACTATGCAACAAATTGCATTTAAATCATGATAAAAATGAATATCAAGGTGGCACTGGCATCTTACCAGCCAAGGCCAAATGAATCACCTCACTGATCTTGCATCTTGTATTTTACAGGAGGGGACGGCATTCCCATCACAAAGCAAAAGCAGTACGTTTGCTGGGTTATTGAACGGGCTGCCCGGCACTTAAAAAAAGTAACACATTGTTTGTTCAGTTGAGCAGAGTTACATAGTCTTCTCTTGGTTACTTACTCTTAAACTGGAAATTTAAATTTAGGAATACAATGAGAAAAAAGAAACGACATAGCAGGATAGTCTCCCTCAATTATGAAGCTTGAAATGCAAAATCTGCCAAAAATAATTTTTCTAATTAATGAAACTCCCTTTGTGAAATGTGTAATGCTTGCATTTGATGAAATATTTAAAATATATTTAAGTCATCTCATAGGTTTATAAAATAAGATCCTTAGTGTACAAATTCCCTGAAGCATCATAATCCTTTCCTTATTGTGACAAACGAAATTCTTGCTGTTTGCTAATTTTGTCAAAAGTTTGTCTCCTTATTGTGGCTGTGGATATCCTGTAATATTTCATGTCAGTCTTTTTTAGGAGGTCAGGGAATAAAGAGTCAAAAGAATTAGAACTGATCAACATGGGATCATTTTGGAATAAAACAATCTGAATCAGGGGCAGGAAATAAACCCAGTCCCGGCCCTGCTGTTCCTGTCACTGTGAGCGTCTCTTCTGGAGTGCCACGGCCTGCTCTCACCTGGTTATCTTCTGTTCTCCTGGCCTGCTCTTTGAAGTCTCCTCCCTAGGGTCTCTCTTCTACATGGTTTTTCCATTCTTTTGCTCACAGCTTTTAAAAATATCATTTCTCACAGTTGTTCTATCTTTTCTTGAAGAGAAATTGATTTATTCTCAGCATTTCAGTTACAGTGAATGCTGCCTTCTAAATCTTAGGACTCTGGATAGTGTGGATATTCCATTGGCCTTCATCATTAGACAACCCCTGGTTCTGGGCACTGGCTCGGCCTCTTAATGGCTAAGTGATCTTGATAAATTACTTAGCTTCACTGACATATTTTATCCTGTAATTTCAGAGTGATAATAGTTCTATTATCTTGCTATTAAGTCAGAGTGAAACAGTTGTTAAAGATTGTTTACCATAGTAACTGGCAAAAAGCAAAAACTTAACAAAATCTTTCTTTAAAGGTTATTTCTTTGAAAACAAATTCCTATCTGCTGGATGTCTTCACTCAGGGGAGTTACAGAAATCTCAAGACTGATATATGCAGACATAACAAATCAATATCCGACATACTCTATCAGTACTCTCTTAAATTCCCTGCAGTAACAGCAACTGTGTCACCTATTTTTGTCTCTCTGTGCCGGTTAACTTGAGCAAGTTAAATTTGAGGGGACATGATTGGATCACGAGCGCCCTGGACTCAACAGCGGATTAATCTTCTAATGTTCACAGTTGAACGTGGTATTAGAAGGCAGCCTGCAGTTGGAGGAGCTCGGTCCCTGGGGACATGACTTCGACGGGTGCCACCCTCTGACTGGGGCTCTTTTTGGTCTCTCTTTCTCAATCACCGTGACGTGAGCAACTTGGCTCCCCTCTTACTTCCACCATAATGTTCTTCCTTTGGAGTCGGCCAACTATGATCGTAACCTTCTGAAAGAATGAACTAAAGTAAACCTCTACCCTTTTCTATTGTGATATAGGTACATTGTACATACACATCATGATCACACTTGACATTGAGAATTTGCACCAGTATGTGACACAATTTCAATCTCATTTTTCCCCATTCCCCTACCCACCCTACAACCCCACACCCCGAATATATGAGTTTGTTCCCCCTTTTTTGTCCCCATCACAGTTTTTTCTTTCCCCTCATTATTTACCCCTACCCATCATTTCCCTTAGGATATTTTTTATTTTACAGTGTCTATCATACATTCTAGGACTTATTTACATTTTCAGTTTCTCATACCAAAGAAAAGATGGTATTCACACTTGTGTGACCTATTTATTTCAATTATGAGTATGTCCTCAAGGTACCTTTTTAAATTAGAAGTGTAAGATATTTTGTCCCAGCTATGAGAAAACCAACTAATACAGAAAACTGGTCTCAGGAAGAGAGATCATATCTGTGCTATACATGACAATGTGCTTTGGAACCCTTAGGAACTGGTTAACAGGAAGAATTTCAAAAGGTTTAATGATATATCTAGAAAGAGGAAAAAATATTTTGACATAAATTCAACAAGACATGTCCAGTACTTATATGAGCCAAACTATAAAGTATTTCAGGAAGAAAAGGTAGGCAAATTAATAGATGGACAATAATCTAAGAAAACAGGGAACAACATCATAAAGAAATCAATTTATTCTAATTTATAAATTTAACTTGATCCTAATTAAATGCCCATACAATTTTAATCTACACCTGAACAAGTTAAATATAAAGTTCATTAGGAATAAAAAAATAAGTGGCTATTGTATATAAGCCCTGAAATATCAAAGAAATGTTGAGGACAAAGGCCAATAGGAAAGCACTATCAGAGTTTTTTTTTTTGTTTGTTTGTTTGTTTGTTTGTTGTGGTAACGAGGCTCAAACTCAGGCCCTCGTGCATCCAAGGTTGGTGTGGTACAACTTGAGCTAAATCCTCAGCTTCTATCAGAGTTTTTTGAAAAACAAAATATTATATGACCTCCAGAACTCATTCATATGTTATTCTGAGAAAGACATAAATCCAAAAATAATTGTAATTTCATACTGAAATTCAATGTATCATAGAGGTGGCATTTCAAATGACTAGATAGGAGATGGACTTTTAAGTAAATGCTGTTATAACTGGATATCCATATGTAGAAAGATAAAATTGGATCCTTATGGATACATTCCAATAAATCAGATATTTAAATCAAGGGTTAAAAAAGAAAGCACTTGTATTAGAAAAAACACTTATGAATTCATATATAATCTGAGAGCAGGAAAATATCCTCAGTAAGAATCAAAATATAGAATCAGTGAGAGAAAAGACTGCTGAATTGTATTATATAAATCGAGATCTTTCACAATAAAACTTTATCATAAGTAAACTAAAAAAAGAGTATAAATGACAGACCAAGAACAGGTATATATATGTGTATATATATATATATATATATATATATGTATATATATATATATATGGTGATACCAAGATATCTGTAATACATAGTTTCTAAAAATTAAGAAAATATATGAAATCTTTAGTAAAATAGATCTATATAAAGTTTATACCAAAGTAAATGGAAATTGCTCTTAACTTTGTGGAAATTTTCTGACTTTACTTATAAGGCAAGAATTATTGACTACTTCCGTGTATACGTGAGTCTGCTACTGTCAGTTACATGGTGGAGAGTCTCGAGTCCCTTATGATAGCATCTGTCACGGCATCTCGGTTGAACTCTCAACCACTCGTGTAGCATGGAAGGCATTTTTAAAATTAATTCTTTATTGGTACATTTAATATACAGCTCACAATCACACTCAACATTGGAGAATTTGTACCAGTATATGACAGAAGTTAATTCTCATTTTTACCCATATCTCTACCCACCCCCAACCCCCAACCCCTTATATACATGCTTTCTTTTTCTTTTTAAATCATATTTATTCTTTCTCCTCATTAGGTTCCCCCACCACATTTCCTCTGAATATTTCCTGTTTTACAAAATCTATCATACATTCTAGAAGTCATTTTAAAATCCAAGTTCTGCCTATTCCCTCACTATTACCCAACCACAAATCTATGTTGCAACTGAGTCAAAAGTGGAGGACTTTCTCATCCCAACCTCCTTGCATGTACAGTACTTAGCACAATGCCAGGGCCCAAAGAAGCACATTGAATTTGTTGAATTCCATTATTACATCATGTCCAAAATACTTCAGCATTTCCTGTTTAAATCTTCTTTCAGGACAGATGTCAAGGGGAATGGAAG
>PVIC010052411.1:0-12181 GCA_004025085.1 Thryonomys swinderianus | reverse complement strand
AAATGTTTAATTAATGTGAGCGAGCGAGCACCTGTTGTTCTTTGTGGCACTGAGATGTAGGTACAGAGAGACTCAGTGAAGGAGACACAAGGAGCAAGTCAAGGTCAAGAGGAAAACACATTATTTTTGAATCTTACTTGGGAAGTGAACAGAGTATGAGGAAGACTATGGTTGGGATGCTCTGGCCATATTTTTTTTTCTTTTTTTGAAACAGGGTCTCACTTTCTAGTTCAGGCTGGCCCTCAGCTCACTATGTAGCTCAGGCAAGCCTGGAACTCAGCAATCCTCCTGCCTCTGCCTCCCGAGTGCTGGGGTTACAGGCATGAGCCACCATGTGCAGCACTGTGGTATGTGGTATTGATTGCTTGTGGGCATGAGTCACCACACCCAGCATTGTATGTGGTTACCGGGGATCAAACTCAGGACCTTGCACTTGTGACGCAGGCGCCAGAACCACTGAGCTAAATCTCCAGCCCCCTTTGGCCATATTTTCACGGGCAATGCTGTGAAAAGCCCAAATTTTTCCAACACTAAGAATTCAAAACATATATTACTGTTGAGTCTTGGAAACAATGAATAGCACTTAAAATTGTGAGGAGGGAAAGCAGAAGGGATTAAAGACTGTTTATTTTGTAAAGAAAAAATTTTATGAAGTGCCGTTTCCAGTGGAAGACCTAATTATTATTATCTGCTAGGAAACAGAGTAGTTTACATCAAAGATCTGCTATAACATGGCAAGAGTGTAAGCACCATACACTAAAAAGCTTGCGTGGGCCGGAGATTTAGCTCAGTGGTTCCGGCGCCTGCCTCACAAGCGCAAGGTCCTGAGTTCAGTCTCAGTAACCACATACAATGCTGGCCGTGGTGACTCACGCCCACCAGCCAGCAATACCACATACCACAGTGCTGGATGTGGTGGCTCACGCCTGTCATCCCAGCACTCCGGAGGCAGAGACAGGAGGATTGCTGAGTTTGAGGCTTGCCTGGGCTCCATAGTGAGCTCAGGGCCAGCCTGAACTACAAAGCGAGACCCTGTCTCAAAAAAAAAAAAAGAAAAAAAAAAGAAAAAGCTTGCTAACACATATTTTCCTGTGTTGAGACTGTGGCAACGTTTATTCTCTGATTTTGATAGGGCAGTGTCAGAAATGTGTTAGCAGGGCACCTTGTAACTGTAGAGACAACATAACAACATTAAAGAAATTTTTCACAAAGCAAGCAAAACAGGACAGGCAATCCACTCTTAACCCTACTATTCAAAGTACGTAAATATTTTCACTTTGAGGAATAATCTTTCTTTCTCTATGTGTATATATATTTACAAATATGAACACAGCTGCAGTCATATGAAAAATATTATGGTGTTTCTAACTTTGAGTCTGGAAGACACATTAAGAGAAACTGCCATGTCCTCCTACTTCTCGATGATATAAATTATTTCCTACTTTTGATTTATTCTTCATGCTACAGAGATTATGCCAAAAGCAAACTACTGAAATATGTTTGGTGAAACATACTATTGTAATTGTGTAATAATTCACAGTTCAAGCATGATAGTAAGCACTGTGTTATGTTTGAGACTATAGTCACATAAAATGATTTTTCTGGAGCCATTTTACTTTCTATGCAAAGAGTTAATATCTTAAAATGTAATAACAGTAATAAGTATATAATGTTCACATTCTGGAGAGACTAACTAACCAGAAGGAGGTGAACTGTACATTCAGCTTAAAATAACCCTTGAAGGTACTGCAAAAATATGGTATCAGTCACAG
Organism: Thryonomys swinderianus; assembly: GCA_004025085.1. Classification (NCBI taxonomy): domain Eukaryota; kingdom Metazoa; phylum Chordata; class Mammalia; order Rodentia; family Thryonomyidae; genus Thryonomys; species Thryonomys swinderianus. The sequence continues at coordinate 10,409 of PVIC010052411.1, read as the reverse complement.
CCAGAATTCTCCTTGGGAGTCCACAGAATGCAGGGCTCCCATCAGCCCTTATTGCTACTTGACAGGTGATGTGCTTAGATGGAAAGAAAATCTTTTTCTCATTCCATGTGAAATTTTGAGGGTGGGTATTATACAGCTTTCATTCTGTTACAAAGCGCTGGCTTGTGTGAGAAGGATGTGGAGAAAGAATATTCTTAAGTTCTTGTCAGAAGCTTAGTTTCTATAGCTCCTTCTTCTAAAACCTGTACTATTTAAATGCTTACACCATGAATTAGCTCTCTTATCAAGTGGTGAGATGTGGCACCCTACTCAACACAGGACCTTCCCAAAGTATTACTTTTCCTCTTGGGAAAGCTTTTTGGTCCCCAGTCATAATTTTTTTGTTTTTGATACTCAGTCTTGTTATTTAGCTCAGGCTGAGCTTGAATTTGCCATTTTCCTGCCTCAGCCTCCCAAGGGCTGGGATTACAGGCATGAGCCACCACGTCTGGCATTGTGGTGTGTGGTACTGATTGCTGGTGCCATGAGTTACCACGTCTGGCATTATGGTATGTGGTTACTGGGGACTGAATCTGGAACTCTGCACTTGCAAGGTAGGTGCCAGAACTACTGGAACTAAATCCCTGGGCCCCTTTTAAACAATTTTATATTGGGAATCAAACTTGGGACCTTGGACTTGCAAGGCAGGCACTGAAACTAGTGAGCTAAAACCCCGGCCCCAATCTTTTTTTTTTTTTTTTTTGAGACAGGGTCTTTCTTTGAGGTTCAGGCTGGCCCTGGGCTCACTATGTAGCCCAGGCAAGCCTTGAACTCAGCAATCCTTCTGTCTCTGCCTCCCCAGTGCTGGGATTACAGGCCTGAGCCACCACGCCCAGCATCCCAATCATCATTTTGAATTAAATGCTGGCGTTTCCTTCCTTTCTTCCTCCCACTCTCTCTCCCTTCCCTCCTTCCATCAACTTGGGCCCTTCTGTGTCCAAGGTTGGCATGGTACCACTTGAGCTAAATCCCCAGCCCAATGCTAGTGTTTCTTAATTGAAAAAGATTAAATACGTTGTTTCCTTCTTTTTTGTTTACTGAGGTTATAAAACTCCACTAATTCTAGATATTTAATTTGAAAACCTGTGTTATCTGTGCATGACCATGGGATCACGCCACAATGGACACGCAGGGGCCTTTGTGCAGCTGACTGCTCAGTTTCTCTCAGCCAAAGCAGCTCAGTCTGTGTTTGGTCACAGTTTTGTCTTTCTAGCCTTTTACTGATTTCTAATAGTTGATGATTGTAATGTTTATAATTTTACTGAGACTAGTTCTCAGTTCAAAATATGGAGAATGAGCCATGTATATCAAAAAAAGTATGAATTTTGTTATCATTAGACAAAAATGTTCTAAGAATATAAATCAAGTCAATATGGTTCCAAAATATTTGCTGGAAGAATGATAGCCTTTTAGCAAATGCTAGGAAAACCAGCTATCCACATGTAAAAGATTAAAGCTAGGCCAGTATCTTTCATCATATATCAAACTAAAATTGAAATGGTTCAAGGATCTAAGTATTAAAACAGAAATAACCTGTTGGGAGATGAAAAAGATAAACTTCTTGAAGACATAAGCACAGGCAAGGACTTTCTAAATACATAAGAAATAACATCAAGAACCAATAAATGGGATTATATCAAATTTAAAAGCTTCTGCATAGGATAAGAAACAACCACAGGGTGAAGAAACAACCAACAGAATAGGAAAACATTTCTGCTATTTATTCCTCAGAGGACTAATATTGAGAATATTTAAAGAACTTTAAACAAAAAGCATCCCCAGAATAAAAGATAAAGTCATTAAATGGGCATCTGAAATGAACAGATACTTCTCAGAGAAGAAATACAAATGGCCAATAAATACACGAAGATATGTTCAACATCTTTGGCCAAGACAGAAATGCAAACTAAAACAACATTGAAATTCCATCCTACCTCAGAAATAAAGGGCATCAACAAGAAATCAAATAATAACAAATGCTGGCTAGGCTACCAAGAAAAAAGGAATGCTTTTACATTGTTGGTAGGAACGTAAATGAGTACAACCATTACGGAAATCCGTATGAAGATTCCTCAAAAAACTAAAACCAGAAATTCCATTCAACCCAGCTAGTCCCCTTCCTGGTATCTTCCCCAGAGAGCTAAAGACATTATATTACAATAATATATGCATATCTATGTTTATAATAGCACAATTCAAAATAGCTTAATATTGGAAACTGCCTCTATGTTAATCAACAGATGAGTGTACAAAAATAAATCTATCCATCTATCTGACATAAAAAGGAGTAAATTTGAGTCATTTTTAGCAAAATGGATGCACCTTGGGATCATAAGTAAATCGGAAACACAAGCTTAAATATTATATGGTTTCTCTTATGTGAGAAATCCAAAATATAAATAAAAAGCAATATAAAAAAGGGTAGGAAACAGAGAGATAGAGCTTTTGCAAATGGGAAGGGGACCAACAGATGTTCAGGGTGGGGCAAAGAAAAGACAAAGATGTGTGATGTATATGTACCAACTATTTACAGTGAATATATTCACTGTGTATCACGAAGAAGTACTACTAAAAAGAAAAAAAACACAAGGTGATTCATAGTACTTTCAAATGTCTTTGCTGTGTTTTTTGGCTTAATTCTACCAATTGCTGAGGGAAGGATGTTAAAATGTCCAAAAATGACAGAACTGTCTAGTTCTAACTTTAGTTTCATCAATTTTTGTTCTTAATTTTAAAATTTTGTTATTGGTATCTATGTATTCACAATTATTATAACTTCCTGCTAGACAGGAAGATGATGATCATTATAGATGGTTATAAAGATCAATATCAGATCACTGTCAAGTATCCTCTTTCATTTTAGGTTTTGTTTGGAAATCTGTGTTATTCAATACTAATGTACCTTTTCAAACTTATGCTCACTGTTTGCTTGGTACTTCTTTTTCCATACATTTGCATTCAAATTACTTCTTATATTTAAAGCACATCCTTTGCAGATAGCATTTTGTTGGGTCTTGTTTTATCTGTTCAGAAAATTCTTGCCTTTTAATGAGGGCCTGGGGTGTTAACATTTAACCCAATCACTTATATGGTTACATTTGACCCTGCTACCTTATTTGCTATTTCCTACTTGAATCCTTTCTTTTGCTCTTTAATTCCTTCTTATGTGCCTCAGGTGTGGTGGTGGGGATTATGAATATGTTTTAGAATTCTAATTTTTTGATTGGTTCTTGAGCTATTCACTTAAACATTATTTTTAGAGTAGCTGACCTAGATATTACATATCTTTCTATCCATCCATTACTTTTCATAGTCATCTTCGATGGTAGTATACTATTTCATGTAAAATATACAATACTTATAGCTATATAGGAATATATTTTTCACATCCTTCATGCTATAGTTGTTACATATAATTTGTTTACATACATTACAAATTCTAAAAGACAATGTGATAATTTTGGTCTTAGAATACATATATTTTATTAAAATATTAGGAGATGGGGAAAGGAGTGGGGAGAGAATAAGAATATGAACATTTTGCATTTATTTTATTTATAATTTCTTACTAATAGTTTTCATTCTACTCCAAAAATCTAAGTTTCTACCTGGTATCATTTTTGTTCAGCTCAAAAAACTTCCTTTAGTATTTTTTACAGAGCACATATTCTAGTAGCAAGTTCTTGTATCTAATAATGTTTTCCTTTTTGTTTCATTCTTTAAAGATCTTTTCACTGGATATAGAATTCTGGGTTTGACAATAGTTTTCTTTCAGCACTGTAAAGATGTTGCTCCTTTGAGCTTATATGGTGTCTAACGAGAAGTAAAATGCTAACTGGACTGCTGTTCTATTTATACAGAAGAACTGTATTGTACTATGTTGTACTATGTGGTTTTTCTCTAGATCTTCCTCACTGACTTTCAACTGTTTTGATGCTAATGAGCTTTGACGTAAAATTCATTGTTTCTTCTGCTTGGTATTAGCATCTTATATCTGCAAATTTCTGTCCTTTCTCCATTTGGTTCTTTTTTGTTTCTGTTGCTCATTTCTCTTCTGAAACTTCCATGCAATGCAAACATGTTTCATACTATGAAAAAATTGAGAGAGCAGTCAATTTAAAATCCTTGTATGTTAGTTCTAACATCTGGTTCATCTTGGAGTTGAACTTAATTGATTTTCTTTTATGTAGAGAATATGTTCCATGTTCTTGATTTCTTGGATGTTGGAAAATTTTGGATTATATCCTGAATAAAATTAATGTTAAATTGTTGAGCTTTAACTGAAGACTGTATTTTGAGCAGCAGCTCTGGTCTCTATGTAGACCTTTCGTCTTTAAGTGAGCTGTTAAAATTTGGTTCAGCTGATGTGTAGTTCAAAGTTCAGTCAGAATTATAAGTAGACAGAGTTCAGACTTTTTGTTCTGGGATTCCCCATGATTCTCAAATTCCCCTTTGATTCTCGAATTCTCTACGTAGGAAAGGCTACAGCGTTCTCACATTCACTCCTCTTCTGCTGTGTGAGCCATGGGCTGCAGTACATTCAAGGTTAAATGCCTCAGAAATAGGAAGTAAGTTGGTTATTTCCCATTCTCCAAGTGAATAGTGTCCAGTGGTGGCAAACCTATGGCATATGCACTGCTGTGGACCGTTTGTAACACTGCAAGCTATAAAGGGTCCACCATCATGAGGATACACTCAGAGTCTGTCTGCATCTATTTACTTAACCCCATCTTGAGAGCTGTAATTTTGGTCTTAGATTTCTGGTCTTTTACTGAGCTGTTTTACATCTGTTTCTTGTACTTAGTTTAGGGATCAGTAAGAGGTTTGGCTAGATCTAATTTGGGGATCCCCTCTCTGGCTCATTCATACTGGGCGTCTACTCTCTCCAGCTTTCTCAGGTTTACTTTTGTGGCTTCCTAGGGCAGAAATAAGAAGTTTTTCCATGGGAGTCTCTCACTAATGTTCTGCAAACTACTTGAACTGCACTTAGTCTCAAGTCAAAAACCACAGAAACAGAAATATATAGCTTATCTCCCTCTCCTAAATGAGGATGAACTCCTTGTAGAGACTGCTCCTATTGTTAGTACCTTCAAATAGTTATGTTTTATATTATTTGCTCAGATTTTATAGTTGTTTTCTATAAGGAGTATCATCTGCTATGGTGCCTTTGACCATGTTACCTAGAAGGTGAAATTTAATTCCCAAGCTGATTTTCAACCACCTTGCATTAAGTCATTCAATATTTAATGAGTAGGTCTTCTGTGCAAGACAGTATATTATGTTAAGACTTTCTGGGGGAACATAAACATAGAAATCACAACAAGGAACTTGGAGACATTTCATTAGAAACATACATACATAGATACATACATAGACACATACATATTTATATATAGGGTAGCATGAGATATCAATAGTAAAAAGTGGGAAAGAAAACTTGGGAGATACAAGAGAAGGTTTTGACTATGCTTTCTGAAATATGGGTCAATTTCAAAGGAAGATAGGAAGTAGCACCCAAGACAAAGACAAAAAAGTATAGGCAATGTTTTCACAAGTGTACATGGCTCAGCACACCTACAGGGAGAGTGTTTAAATGAGACTAGTAAGGTTAATGGTGTGAAAGACAATGGCAGGGCACACCTATATTAGGTATAAAGATAGCAGAGGTATCCCCAATATCTGTTTAAAGGTAAGCTAGAATAAATTCATGCTTTAGGTGTCATTTCTAGAAGCAAGAGGTAAAAGGGGTTGTTCTGGGAAGTAGAACACAAAGGATATATAGGAGCACAAGGATAAACCTATATACATCTACTGGATTAATAAAAAGTCAGAGAGATGATATCCTTTGATATCCCTTGTTTATTTTTAGTTTTTTGAGTCACGGTCTCACTCTGTAATTCAGGCTGGCCTCAAACTTGTGGAAATCCTCCTGGCTCAGCCTTTTGAGTGCTCATATTACACATGTGTGTCACCATACTTGGCTGATATAATTTTGAGAGTATGTAGAAAAGTATAAACTCTCAAACACTACTGATAAAAGTATAAATTGGTATCATTTTGCAGAGCAGTTTGGCATTGAAACAGAACATATGTATATTATACAATCCACTAATGACTATAAAAGGTCTGTATAGCACCATGTTTAGTGTATAAAAACAAAAACTTCTGCATGTCAATCATATATCCAGTAGTCTGTTTACTAGTTCTAGTTGTATTGTGGTTTCCTTAAGATTCTGAACATATGGAATCATTTTATCTGCAAATGAAGATAATTTCACTTCATTTTCAGTCATTACACATTTGACTTCTTTAATATTATTTTTAAAAAATCTAATATTCTGCTAGGATCTCCAGTACAATGAGTGTGAAGAACAGATATCCTTGCCTTATTCTTTTTTTTTTTTTTTTGAGACAGGGTCTCACTTTGTAGTTCAGGCTGGCCCTGAGCTCACTATGTAGTCCAGGCAAGCCTCGAACTCAGCAATCCTCCTGTCTCTGCCTCCCGAATGCTGGGATTACAGGCGTGAGCCACCATGCCCGGCTCCTTGCCTTATTCTTGATCACAGAGAAAAAAACATTATGTCTTTCATTACCATGTATATTAGCTGTAGGTTTTCACAAGTGCCCATTACCAAGTGAGAAGGTTCCTTTGTAGTCCTAATTTTTCAAGAATTTTTACCGTGAATAGATAAAAGTTGGTAAGGGCAGAAAATAGATAATTTACATCTTGTGAGCCATACAGTCTTCTGTTACAATTAGTCAATTCTGATATTGTATGTTGAAACCACCCATAGACAATACATAAATGAGTGGGTATTGCTATATCCTGATAAAACCTTATTTACAAAAACAGGCATCAGGCAGGATTTGGCCTGTGGGTTGTCAATGTTCTGCTGAGATGATCATGGGGTTAGTATCCTTTATAGCACATTATATCAATTTATTTTTGAATATAAAACAAATTGTGCATTACTGAAATAAATCTCAGTCATGGTATAATCCTTTCTCCATGTTGCTGGTTTCCTAATATTTTGTAAGGTGTTTTGTGAGTATGTGTATCTTGTCCATGAGAGATACTGGTCTGTATTTTTTCCTATGATCTCTCTGTATAGGTTTTGGTATCAGAGTAATAGTGGCCTCACTGAATGATTTGGGGAACATTCTTTTCTCCAGTAATTTCTGAAAGAATCTGGGTAGCATTTATATTATTTCTTTCTAAAAACTATTTCCCAGTAAAGCTGTATGAGCTGCTCTTCTTCCTTATGGAAAGATTTTAATTGCTAGGTTTTAAATTGATTTTTAAACAAGTGGTGGGTCTATTCAAATGTTCTTTTTGAAACAATTTTGATAATGTATGTCTTTCTAAAAATTTCCCATTTCATGAACACTATTTAATTTGTTGGTTTAAAATTGTTCATTTTTTTTACACTTCTTTTATATTCTGCAAGGTAATAATGATATCCCTTCTTTCATGTTTCCCTTTGGTAATCTGTTTTCTCGATTTTTCTTGCACATTTTAAATAAAGGTTTAGCTATTTTATTGACCTTCTCAAAGATCCAACATTTATTTTCACTGATATTATCTCTGGCTTTTGTTTTCTTTTTTAAATTGATTTGTGCTTTTATCATTATGATTTTCACCTTTTTGTTTGATTTGGGTTTTGTTTTTCTAGTTTCTTTAGGTAGAAGCTTAGATTATCTGATGTTTCCTTTTTTCCCCTAATATAGACATTTGGAGTTATAAACTTTCCTCTAACCCTTGTTTGAATGACATCATCCTGCTATTTTTTTTTTCTAGATTGAATTTAGGATGGCTATTATCTCAAGCCTTTTTTTAAAATTTTATTTTGTGGCCCAGGCTGGACTTGAATTTGTGCTCCTCCTATCTCTGCATCCCATACATTTCAGTATGTTGAGTTTTCATTTTCACTCAGGTCAGAATGTTTTCTAATTTCCCTTGTGATTCCTTCTTGGATTCATTAAAAGTGTGTTGTTTACATTTTAGATATTTGGGGATTTTCCAAATTTCTTTCCAATGCTGATTTCTAATTTAATTCTGTTGTGGTCAGTAAACATATTTATATGACTTCAATCCTTTTAAGGTTTATTTTATGACTTAGCATGTGGCCTATGCTGAAGAGTGTCCCATGTGCACTTAAACAGATTACATATTTTGTTACCACTGGTATGGTACTATCATTCTGATCAACTTGGTTGATTGCTCTTCAAGGCTATATTCTTGCTATCTAATTATTCTGTTACTGATATTTTGAAATATCCAATCATGTTTTAAAACTCTTTTTTTTGTTTTATTTTGTGAGAGAGTGCTGCTATGTAACCCAGGCTGGCCTTGACTCATGATTCTCCTACTTCAGCCTCCCAAGTGATGGGCTTATAGATGTGTACCAGTATAGCTGGCTCTAACTATTATTTTTGAATTATCTTTATTTCTTTTCAGCTTTGCTTCAATTATTTAATTCATTATTTTAGTAACTCAAAATTTGAAATTGTCCTCCAATAGACTGGATAAACTGAACTATTTGCATGAGGTAATACTAGTGCATCAGAAATAAACTTTGTATAACAAAATAAATTTCTGATCTAAGTATAATGTTGGGCAAAAGAAGAAAGTTCCAAAGGAAAATACAGTGAATGATTCCATTTATGAAGTTTAAAATCTGAAATCATATTGTTGGGGAATATAAACATAAATGGTGAAATGATGGAATAACACAATTACTCCAAAGCCAGCATAGTATTTACTTCTAGGGGGACAAGGCATATTGGGACTTCTGGTCTGTTGGTAATATTTCATTTCTCAAGCTGAGTAGTGATCACATTGATATTCACTTTACACTTATTCTTTAAAGTATTTACATATAATTTAGGTGGTCATGGTATATATAAAGCCTCTCTAGTTTTCTAGTTTTGTGTTTGTTTTAATTGAGTTTATTGGTATACTTTAGGAATACATTATGATCACATTCATCACTGAGAATTTATATCTGTACATGATACACTTCAATTCTTATTTTTTTCCTCCTATGCCCTCCCTTCAACTCCCTGCCCCATATATATTAGCTTCATTTCTGTTCTTTCCTTACCTTCAATTTTTCTTTCCTTTCTTTCTCTTCACCTGCCTCCCCTCCCCCATTCTCTTTCCTTTTTGAATATTTCTTCCTATTTCACAATTACTATTATACATTTTGGTCATAATTTATACCTTCAGTTTCTCATACCAGAAAAATGATTCGATATTTATACATGCATATCCTATTTATTTCACTTACAAGTATGATCTCGAGGTGCATCATTTAGCTATAAATATCTCAAGTTTAAGTCTTTCTTAGTTTACCAAAGGGGAGGTGGTGTTACTTGTAGATGAAACTTGACTATGTGTTTTGAGTCCTTTTTTAATTGATGACTATGTTTTAGATAGATGCATGACCAGAAACAGCACATCATTCCCATGACTCATTAAACTTCTAAAATTACGTATAAAATGTGTTCCTTCCAAACTCCCTATAAGACTAACGAACAACAATAAATAACTTACCTAATGCCTAAAATCTAACTTACTTAATGCCAAAGAACTGATTTTAAGTGCTTTTAAAAAACTTTTCCATATTTTAAATATAATAGGGTCATTTCTATTTAAAGAGCACACAGAAATCTTTTTGATAAACAAAGATCAATTAGCCTATAACTTATTTTTAACATTGGAGTTTTTCCTATAGTGAGTATTTAGGAAATCTTCTGAAATATTTATCCACATTCATATCTCAGATTGAGCTTGGGTTAAGGATTATATCATTATGTTTAATTTTTAAAATAGATTCAGTTCCTTCCCATTAGAGTGCAATGTCTACGTACTTACTACTGCCTTCAGAGCTGCCAAGCAAGAATTCTATAAAGAATTTGTAATGAATAGCCAGGAAAACAAAAACTGTTATACCGGCTAATTATCTCAACATCACTTTTAGGGAATAGCATTCTTTGTAGAATTATGTTAGACTGCAAGTTCTTAAATCCTCTAAAACCAACAAATGGTTTACATCAAGAAATTATTATTATTATTTTTGGCAGTACTGGTACTTGAACTCAGGCCCTTGTGGTTACAAGGTAGGCACAGTACCATTGAGCTTAATCCTCAGCCCACTACACCAAGAAATTTTAATTGACATGTCCAGCTTGGTACAATTGTCCTGTGCCAATCACTGTCACTTCAAACTTGCTCTAATAAAAGCCATTATGAAGAAGTCAGTCTTAGCCAGGTGTGGTGGTACATGCTTGCAATTTAACTCTAGGAGGCTGGGGTAGAAGGACTGAAAGTTTGAGACCACCCTGAGCAACTTAGCGTACCTTGCTGC
>PVIC010052410.1:0-12167 GCA_004025085.1 Thryonomys swinderianus | reverse complement strand
TTCTCCTTCATCATTCCCTGGAGTTCTGCTTGAAGCTGTTTAAAAGGTTCCATTGCTTCTGCTAACTTGGATTCAATCATCTCACTGATCTCTTCTTTAATGAAGTCTTTTACTGAGGACAGTATCTCTGTTTTGATCTCAGAGATGAGTTCTGCTTTCCATTTTACTAGATCTGCTTTAGTTACCATCTCCAAGAGTCTTGGTGTTTGAGTTTCAGTTTGCCCTATTTCCCTTTTCTCTGAATTTCCCTGTGGTGGTGATCTTTGTGTCTGGTTTTTTGTGTATTTTCCCATTTCTACTCTTTCGTTGTTTTTAATGCTCTTCTTTGACTGATGACCGGACAATGTTTGTTGCAGGTCTCTTTCTATTATCTGGGGCCCTTTGGAAGCAGCACTTTCCTGGGGGGGTCCTCCTTGAATCTGTAATAACCCTTAAGATTTCTCACTCCTGACACATCATGGTAGGTATTTGAGCAGAACAATCACATCATGTTTGTTACCATAATACAATAAATGCCAATATCAGTATTAAACACAGTAAATAAGATAAAAAGGTTTGTTAGATTCTATAGTGGATACTTTGAGCTTATGAGTTACCTCTATGTCTGACTCCTCACTGCACAGCTCCGGGATACAGTGGGCTCGTGGGCAGCCTTCAGTCCACTGGAAATGGACTGCACCCTGCAGCCGGGTCTGCGTGCTGCTCCCTCAGTCCACCGGAAGCAAGGCACGGCGGGGTCACATCCGCTGGGTCTGGTCCGCCCGCGGCTGTTCCCTCAGCCTGCCGGAAAACAGGACATGGCGGGGCCCACAGCTGCTGGGTCCAGTCCGCCTGCCGCTGGTTCCTCAGTTCGCTGGACACATGGCAAGGCGGGCCCGGAGCTGCTGGGTCTGGTCCGCCCACTGCTCGTTCCCCAGTCAGCTAGAAACACGGCACAGTGGGCCCGGAGCTGCTGGGTCTGGTCTGCCTGCTGCTCATTCCTCAGTCCACCGGCTGCATTATTTTAAACCAAATCAAGTTTACATCTTCTCAAAACTTCTACAACTTGCTATAGGCCCTCAAGTTGAGCTTTTTTTTTTTTTTAATCTCATTTTACACTCTGGCACAACCAGACATTTTTACTTAAAAACAAAAAGTACTTTCTTTTTTCCTTCTACTTACTACCAGCCACTACTTTTTTACTTATTTTCCAGACATTAAAACTTGCAATAACATTTTACAGTCCTTTTTCATCTCAAATCAGTATAAATATTGACTTTTTGTCCCTTACTGAGTTACAAAGCTCTGGTCAAAGCTATGAATTTTGCTAGCTGTGTTCTAGTGTCAGGCACAAGTGACTAGTGCCAGGCACAAGGAGGAACTCTCAAGCATCTGGTGTAGAGTCACTACTGAGTATCCTGTCTTTTTTCCATTTTTATAAAAGAGCTATCATCATAAAAGAGAAACAGATCAGAATTAACAAGGGGTGAGTCTAATAAGTCTTTTCTGGCTGCACATGAGCACAGAACTACCTGTTTGCAGTCATGTCTTTCAGCTTTAACTTTTTCCTTTTCTGGTAAAAAGGTGGCAGGGTTTAAGGAGGAACATGTCTTTATTTGAACAGTTGGTCCTTCTAAGAGTAAGGCCTGATATTTAAGAAGGCGACTGTCTGATAGCCATAAGCTCCCTTTAGATGAAAGAAGCCCTGCCACATTATGAGGTGTATATATGATAAGATCTTTACCTAAGGTCAGCTTGGATGCCTCTGGCACCAAGAGAGCTACTGCAGCCACAGCTCTGAGGCACACAGGCCATCATCCTTTAGCTACAAGATCTAACTCATGGCTTAGGTACCCTACAGGTTCTTGAGCAGGTCCTTGATCTTGTGTAAGCACTCCTAGAGCTATATCCCACCTTTCATCAACATATAGATTGAACTTCTGTCCTGTCAGCAAGCTCAATGCTGGCGCACTTGAAGGGCTTGTTTGAGCTGTTTGAAACCTGTCTGGGAATTGGGTTCCCAGGTTAAAATATGGGTTTTTGCCTTTTGGGTTTCTTTTATAAGTTGATAGAGGGGTCATGCAGTTTCACCATATCCTGCTATCCAAAGGCAACAAAAACCTGTAACTCCTAAGAATCCCCTAAGTTGTTTTAGAGTTTTTGGCTGTGGGTAGGAAAGAATTGGTTCAATTCTTTCTTTCCCCAGTTTATGAGTTCCTTTCAATAGAATAAGGCCCAAATATTTTACTTTGGGGCTGCAAAGTTGTGCCTTAGATTTAGAAATCTTATAACTTCTATCTGCTAGAAAATTTAATAGAGCCTGAGTGCCTTGGCTACAAAGTTCTTCTGAAGAAGCACATATTAGTATATCATCTACATATTGTAATACCGTGACCTGGGAGTATTCAAAACATGCCAAGTCATGAGAAAGCATTTGTCCAAAGAGGTGAGGGCTGTCCTTGAATTGTTGGGGAAGAACAGTCCATGTCAACTGAAAGGCCTGACCATAAGGATTTTCAAAGGTGAAAAGAAACTGGAAATCTTGATATAAAGGAATACAAAAGACAGCATCTTTTAAGTCTAGTACTGAAAACCAACTAGCACCTTCTGGGATATGAGAGAGAAGAGTGTATGGGTTTGGGACCACTGGGTGGATTGGCACTGCTGCTTCATTTACTAATATAAGGTCTTGTACTAGTCTCCAGTCTCCATTAGGCTTTTGAACTCCCAGGATTGGAGTGTTACATGGGGTATTGCAGGCCTTAAGCAAGCCTTGCCTAGTTAGATTGTCAATTATAGGCAATAATCCTTTCTTTACCTCAGGTTTTAGAGGGTATCATCTCTGGTGAGGAAAAATAGTAGGATCTTTGAGATGAATCTGTACTGGAGCAGCTTTAATTGCTCTGCCTATCTTACCCACAGTTGCTCATACCTCAGGGTTTATTTCTGTCTCTACAAGCAGAAGACAACGTACTTGTCCTGCATGCATATATATATAATGATATTTAAACAGGATAGAATATCTCACCCAAGAATGTGAGCTGGGCTTTCAGGCATAATCAAGAAGCAGTGAGTGAAGAAAAAGCCATCCCATATGGGTAAAAATGAGAATTAACTTGTGGCATATACTGGTACAAATTTCCCAATGTTATATGTGATTTTGAGATGTATATAAATTGTACCAATAAAGAATTCAATTAAAACAAAAAGAAAAAGCCATCCCAATTACAGCCTAGGGGTTGGGAAAAATAGAGAATTATCTCTTTGCCTGTGACTCATTTCACTGAAGTGTGGCAGCTGGAAGGGTGGCCAGGATTGGACAGCAGGACTGAGAGAGAGGCACAAGTGTCCAGCAGCAGGCTCACTTCTTTTTCCTCTGTGATCATAACTACCCGGGGCTCCTCCATGGAGATGACAGTCCGGCCAGAGGGAGAATGTAGTGAGCGCCCTGGGCCCCTTCAGTCCATCTGGACCAATTGATGAGAGAGGTCTGAACCTTGAGGCTTTTGCCTCAAGGGGCAGTCCACTCTCCATTGGTCACCTTTGCAGTCAGGGCATGGTCCAGGGGGCCTCCTGTTGCAGTCCCTCCTGAGGTGGCCTGGTTCTTTGCAGTGGTAGCAGGCAAGCAGAGTTGTCAAATTCTTCTTGGAACCCTGAGTCTATTTCTCTGAGAGCTGTGGCACATGCTGAAGCCTTCTCTTGATCTCTTTGTCTCCTGTCCTTGGCTCATTCCTGCTCTCTATTATAAAATGTTGAGGAAGCAGTTTTTATTAAGGTCTCAAGTGAACTTTCTGGACTGGAAGCCATTTTTTGTAACTTTTTCCTAATATCTGGGGTTGACTGAGTAATAAACTTGTCTTTAAGAACAATCTGCCCTACTGAGTCAGAAGCTAGGGATATTTGTCTTATTACTGCCTCTCATAAGTGATCTAGAAAGACTGAGGGCGTGCTCTTTTTCTCCCTGTTGGATAGTTGATAACTTAAAATAATTCATTGGCATATTTTTGCTTCTTCTAAAGCCTTCAGTAATGCAGTACAATAGGTGTTTCCTACACCAGTCTCCTACCTGATTGTCAGACCCGTGAGGGTCTTGTGTAGGGACAGCTTGTGCTCCAGTAGGGATTTCTCGCTCTCCTGGCTGCTTTTCAGCTGGTGGTTTATAATGTACCATATGATATTCATCTCTGGCCTTAACGGCAGCCTGTGTTGCAGCTTGTACCTCACCAGAAGTAAGTGTCTGATTTAGGATTAGAATCACATCTTTCTAGCCTAATTGAAAAATTTGAGCAAGTCCCCTAAAATTTTCAATATACCTGTCTGGATCTTCTGAGAACTGTCCTAAGTCCTGCTTAATTTGTTTTAGGTCACTAAGAGAAAAAGGTATGTGGACACGACCAAGTCCAAAAACATTGTCTACTTCTTGTAAGAGGTATTGTTCTAGAGGAGCTTGAGATAAGGATGGATATAGCCCAGTGGAGGGCTGGATTATGGCTGCCTTACTCTCAAACCTTGGAGGATAAGGAGCAGGGATCTTAGATTCCACAGGACAAGTAGGAAAAACTTTTTGTCTCAGTAGGTAGAGATTCAGTGGTTGTTATTTTAGAAATTTCTACCTCAGTAGGTGGTATCTTAACTAGAGTATCCTTAGAAACTTTGCCCTCAGATTCTAAAAGACGAGGGTGGGAAACCTCATCCATAGGGGTCAGAACTGTCTGGCTTTCTTGAGGCTCACATTTACATTTTGAATACAAATAGGAGTTATTATTTAATGCAAAGAAGATCTCAACATGCGGTACTTCTGATCATTTTCTCTTTTCTTTACAGTATAATCTTAGTTGTGAAATAGTATCATAATTAATACTTCCCTCTTCTTTCCATCTTGGCTCTAGGGGGGTAAGTAGGCCACGCATGGGTGCAGATAAATATTAAGCTGCTCTTCTTCAGCAAGTGAGGGTCATTTTCCAGTATTTAAGAACACATTCCAAGGGAGTAGGGGACTCAGATATGGAATTCCCCACCTGTAACAGAAACAAAATGGCACCTTATGAGTTTCTGTTTTGCTGTACTCCGTCCAGTGCCACTGCTGGCAAACTGGGGGTATATAACATCCTTGGGACATCTCCCAAGCCTTGTTCCACTCCAGGGTAGGTAGCTACTGACTGACAAGAGATCCAGAAAATAAGTCAGACTGGAATTAGCTATCCTTACCAGCGCTTGACCTTATTTTCTCCCTGGAATTTGCTCCCTTATTTCACTGAGCACTCTTAGGATGCCCAGACTGTATACCATCCAGTGCCTGTCTTGGCGAACCAGAGGTATGTAAAATGGTTTTTTAAAAAACCATTGTTAGTGTGCTTTAGACTGTACTGTTTAGTGCCATCACTGCCAAACTGGAATAAGATGAAACTAAAATATTCAACCCACTGCTTGTTGTTTTTTTTGAAAGAGAGGGGCTTAGGTTAATGGACAGAATCAGGACACTCTTGTAGGAGATCACATCTAGAAATAGTTGGTCAGAGACTTCTGCCTTGGGCCCCAGGCAGAAAGAGCTCTGAAGTATTCTATTAGATTTTTAGTCATTTTAGGTAAGGCCCTGATGAGACCAGGTTGAGGGAGTAGTTCTGTTTGGACCAAAATTTGCCCTGCGCCAGTGCTAAATGGCAGACTTTGTATCTCTGATGCTTGAGCCTTGATATCTGCTGGTATCCCTCTGTCGGTCTCGTCTTGAACTAGCTGATCATTTGAAACTTACAATTTTAGTCATAGTCTGCAAATCAGTAAAGATACCCTTATCAACTTCCTACACATGCCTGAAGGAAGAGAAAGGCCATCTAGAGTTCTAGTTTGTTTATCTGTCATGTAAAGACATATATACAGGTCAGGCAGCCAGTTGTTCTAAGTCTTTAACTTGGCTCCCTGAAAGAAGTCACCTGACTACTATCAAAGAGAAAGTCTAAATAAAGTTTAAGTCACTTTAAAAAATCTAGATATTGAGGTTGTTTGGCTCCTTTGTCAAAGATAAGGTGACTTAATGTATCCAGGGTTGTTTTTGGATCTTCTAATCTGTTCCACTGGTCCTCGGGTTTGTTACTTAGGACTAGGGATCCCATTTGACTCTGCTATCCCCCTGCTAGGAGTATACCCAAAAGAATTTTTAAAAATCACATTGGAAAGACAAATGCACACCCATGTTCATAGCAGCTCAGTTCGTGATAGCTCAGTCTTGGAAACAACCCAACTGTTCATCAACTGGAGAGTGGATAAAGAAGATGTGGTTTTTTAAAAATACAGTGGAGTATTATTCTGCCATAAAGAATGACAAGATTGATTCATTTATGTGCAAATGGATACACCTGGAGGACACACTAATAAGTGAAATAAATAGATCACAGATTGGCAAATACTGGATCTTTTCTTTGATATGAGTACCTGTAGATGCAAATGAGCTCTAGAAAGTATGACAGTTTTTTTTTTTTAGTATGACAGTTTTTGTAGAATGGGAAGTTTCTGGAGGAAATTTGGTGTGGGAATGTAATGAGGGGAAGGAATAAATATGATTCTGAAAGAAAATAAAAGAGCATGTATATAGGGGGTGGGGAGGAGTGGGTGGGTAGAACTTGTGTTGTATATTGGTACAAATTCCCCGATGTTATGTGTGATTGTGAGATGTATATAAATTGTACCAATAAAGAATTTTTAAAAACCCTAGATATTACCATATAGCATTCCTAAATCCACAGTCAAAGTTTTTAAGTCTATTATCTATCAGCAAACATTTTTTGACTACATGAGAGATGGAACCCATGTCTACGGGAGACAAGATTTAGGTAGTCTAATTTTGTTAAAGACTCTGTTTCTATATGCCACGTGGGGTTCTATCTTGCTGGTAGAGAAAGGGGTCTAACCACATAACTCGACTCCTAATGGAGGCTTATGAAAGGGTTTTGCCGGCATTGTTCAGAGTGCTCTGAGGCAAAGCACATCTGGTGATCACTGGTAAGTTCTCCCTTTCACCTCACTGAGGAGTTTGTAGGTATGGACAAGATGTGGAGATTCTCTCTTGATTGCCCAGATGGGCAGTCAGGAGCCAGTTTCTTCTGGGGAACCTTCAGAAACCACCAAAGAGTCACCTTGGCCAGGGTTCCTCAGTTGTTGCCCCAGTTTCCACTAGTTCGATGCAATCAGAGATCTGTCTCCAAAAGGAATCCAATGGCTTATCTGGTCAACATTCCACCCATGACTGCAAGTGGGGATTCACTAGAGGGCAACTGGAGAAACCTGCCCTCTGCTTTAAGAGTGGCAGCAGCCCTAGTGGTGTTTACTGGCTGGCAGAGTAACCACTGTTGGCTTAAAATTCTGTAAGGGACAGAAAAAAAGCCTGAGGAGATCTATTTTACAGCATTTTAAGCAACAACCCAGTATAAACACAACATATACAGTACAAGATTAAAACACAGTTCTAACAAAAGACAATGTACTATAAGAGAAATCAGCAGTTTGCAAATATTTAAAGCATACAACTTAGAATTTAGACCATTTTTGAAGCAAATACTAAAAACAAGGACCAGAATCTGTAGAATAAAGTTAAACCTTATGAAGCAAAGTTACAATTTGCACAGAAAAACCAAACTTTTAGAGTTTCTGAAGGAAAGATAACTCTTACCTCTGCAATTATCTTGGTGGAACCTCCAATATGATGCAGGAGAGTTAAGGCCTAACTCCCCACCTGAAACGCGAGTTCGTGTTCTCTAAAAATCAAAGAATGAATTTTAGGAATGATGGAGGTTTGAGTAGGAAAATTTTATTGAGAGAGAAAGCTTCTGCCTTAAGAGAGACAGAAGGGGGAACCCAGAAAGTGGGTAACCCCCACGTCTTCATTCTTCTTTTCATCCCCTTCCTTCTGCTCTATCCTATTTCCCTCCACTTCTTCATCCCCTTCCCCTTTGCAAAAGATCTATTTCCTACTTATTATCTTTTATTTTGCTCTTCATTTATAATTTCTCATATAAGTGGAACCATACAATATTTAAATGTGTGTCTGATTTGTTTCACTTAACTTTGTCTCAAGGTACATCCTATTTTCTCTACAAATAACCCAGGTTTATCTTTGTTTATGGCAGAGTCATGCTCCACTATAAGTAAATATCATATTTTCTTTATCCATTTATCTGTTGATAGACATACAGGCTGCTTCCAAGATTAGCTATTAGGAACTATGCTCTTGCAACCAGAAGAACCACAGAATAGCAAAAGCAATTCTCAGTAGCAAGAGCAAAGCAGGAAGCATCAGAATCTTGGACTCGAAGTTACATTACAAAGGTAGAGTGACTAAAAAAACCCAGCATAGTAGTGAAACAAAAATGGACCTGTGGATCTGTGGAACAGAATGTGGGCTGAAGAAACAACCCCAAGCACATTCAACTATTTGATCTTTGCCAAAGGGGCAGAAAACATAAACTGGAGGAAAGATAGCCTCTTTAATAAATGGTGTTGGGGAAACTGGCTACCCATACGAAGCTGACTTCTTTGGAGAGTGCCTTGTTGAGGGTTTTCATTAACTTAAGTCAGAAAAAGAGCAGGGCTTCAGCAGGGTCTATGGGACAGTTTGACAGGAATCTCTGTAGTTGGAGAACACAGTGGTATTTAGTGTAGGTGGTTGGCTAAACTGTAGGTAAAGAAAACAGTGGGAGGGTTCCTTGGACCTTAGTATTTCTCAGAACACGACTGCCCTGCTTCTGTGTTGGGAGCAAGTTCTGGTCCACACAGAGTGTGGCCTCTTGGGGATCCCGGTGCCCTCCCTATCCCGTGGTAGGTGTAGTGCACCTCCCTCTCTCATCTGAGTCTTGCTAATGAGCTGATATCCTGCAGCTACTGGAGATCTGTGCTCATGGTGCACGGGGATGCTGTACACACACGCGGGGGGGGGGCGGGATGAAGGAGTTAGCAGGTGCACTGCTCATGTCTCCTCTGTGAACTCAGGGGCTCCTTGGTCCTGCAGGGTAGAAGAAATAGTTTTTCCCATCTGAAGGTTATGGATGCTGAGATGTAACCATGAGGCTTATGGAGCCATTGTGTTTTTGAAGAAATAAATGGACTTTGCATTTATTACACTCACCCCATGCTTACAATCCCTTTTCAGCCCTTCTATGTTTCCTCTGTGTTTTTTTTTTTTATCATTGTCTCGTCTGGAATGGGTCTAATTGAGCATTCTCTTGGCTTCTAAGGGAAATTTGTGGCTGAAGCCTGCCTGGAAATTCTAAGACCTGGTTCACATACCAATTCCATACTGTGCAGTCTTGAGAAAAATCACTTCTGAGTCTCAGTTTTCTCCCTTTAACTGAAGGATTACAGGGGTTTACTTGAAGGATGGTTGTGAGCATTCCCAGAAGACAATGGAACCTGGCCGAAGGACACCCAACTGCAAAAGCCCCTGGGAAGCTGGGGCCATGCCTGCCTGCCTCTGTCCCTTCTCTTTTCCCTCGCTGGGTGTGCTCTCCTCTGTGGCCACCTGTCTTCACCGGGCCTGTGGATGTGGCTCTTGGGTCTTTCCTCTCGGTGACTTCTGCAAGTGCACTGTGCTTAGAAAGGCTGGAGGCAGGTGTGTGGGGTTGTGCCGAGCAGCGTGTAAGGTGCATCATCTACAACTAAGAGAACTTCCATGTAGATGAAATGAGTGATCTGTAGACACCCCCAGCCCAGACATCCTCCCCACTGCTCCACCATAGTTCTCTGCAAGAGGCCTATGGGGCTTCAGGACCCGCTTCGTCACTGTCCCTGCACCAGCTTGTTCTGTGGCTGGCAGGTCCTATGAGAGCCCAGTGCCCATCTGCCTGCAGGTAGTTTCTCTGTCTGAAGGGGGTATTTATCCTACCTCCTCCCCTGGGCATCTTCAAAGCTTCAGTGTGCTGTATCAACATGAAACATTTTTTATAGCTGTTACCTGATATTTTGTAGGATTTTAATTTTGTGTTTTATCTTGCTCAGGAATGACATCCATTTCCCCTCATCTTTTAAAAATAGAGAAAATTCATCCCTGGGAATGAATTTCTAATCGTGAAGTAACCAGCCCCTTAGCCTGAGGATAGGCAAGCCATCCAATGAGAGGAGCATTTCCTGGTGCCCCAAAGGCTGTGATTTAGGCAGCTGAGTATTTTGAGCACATGGCAGGCTGTCTCTGAATCACACCGTGGGAGGCTCATTTCAGGCCTGTGGGCGGCTTTGAGATTTGTTTTAGAAACAAGGTTTATGTGTCGATTGCACTTCTTCTGTGGTTCTCTTATTGTCTATTTCTGACAATATTTGCATGAAATCAGATATTTGATTTGGAGAACATCTGTTCTCACCATTCATTTCCCACCTGAGTCAAGCTCTTCTACCTGGGCTGAAAGTTGCTTTGCACAGTGATATTGATGAGGCAGGTGGCAGGTGAGAGCAAGGCAGCCCAGGGAAAGGATTCTGTGGACACAGACAGGGTCAATGGGTTATCTGGGCTCCAAGGAAGGCTAGTGCTGTGTGCTGTAGTTACACTGGCAATTGAGAGTTCCTTGGTCAAATTGTTCAAATGAACTCTTTATTTTTTTTTGTGAGACAGGATCTTGCTTTGTAGTTAAGGCTGGTCCTGAGCTAACTATGTACCCAGGCAAGCCTCAAACTCAGCAATCCTCCTGTCTCTGCCTCCTGAGTGCTAGGATTACAGGTGTAAGCCACCACACCCGGCACTGTGGTATGTGGTATTGATTTCTGGTGGGCATGAGTCACCATGCCCAGCATTGTATGTGGTTACTGGAATCGAAATCAGGACCTTGCGCTGGCGAGGCAGGTGCTGGAACCACTGAGCTAAATCTCCAGCCCTGAAATGAACTCTTACTCTTTTCAACACCAGGACCTGACATTTTTTGGGGGGACAGGGCCTTGCTCTGTAGTTTAGGGTAGCCTTGAGCTCTCTATGTAGCCCAGGCTGGGCTTGAACTTGCAACAGTCTTTCTACCTCAGGCTCCCAAGTGCTGCCATTGAAATGACAGGTGTTTGGGTTAAAAATGTTTCTCAGTTGTGGAAGTCAGCCTTGCCCCCATGTCAGAGTATGAGGAATGTAGGGTGTGTCACTTTTGGGCTGGGCTTTGGGGCTTGTTGGAAGCAGGACTGTTACCTTAGGGGCACAGTCTGCCCCCAGGCCCAGAGCTGAGAGGTCACCTCTGTTCCAGGTGGATTAGCATTTCCTTGGGGGGAGGAGCATGCTCTTACTCATCTCTGTTTCCCGTGAAAGCTAACTCAGTTACATGGTCAAGTGTTCCATAAGCATCAAGTGACTTTGTAAAAGATCAAAGTCAAGAAACACATGGTGGAATGAAAGAATGAATGTATCATGAATGGATAGCGTTAAGGGGTCGTGTTCATGGGTTAAGACAGATCCTCAAGTTACAACTGCAACTTGTTTAGATGTGCATTCCTCTTCTTCCTTTGTACTGGATTGGTCATACTTATTCTGGGCCCTCTGAAGTCTTGTCGCTTCCCCTCCCGATCTACACCATATTCTGGATGATGGAAGCGGTTAGGGAATCAGACACATCTCCTTTGGAAGTAGTCTGGTGTGCTTCTGAAGGACGCCCGTCACTTACACCCAGGACTGTTCTTGTGCACAGAACTGAAGGGCAGTTGTTTCCTCCTGCCCTTCCTTTCCTCTGTGTCTTTAGGTCAGCTTGTCTCCCAGCGTGAGCTGACTTGGTATTTCTGTAACTTCCCACTGCTCTCTTAAAGCTTATGGTGATGCTCTGCTTAGCCCACGCTGAGGTGCACCTGGATCTTAGTTCCCAAAGCCCAGTGCAATTAGAAGGTGAATTATCCTACAACTGACTCGATTAACTTCTTGTCCGGGTTTCTTAAAGCTGACTCCCAATGAAAGTTCCAGGCTCTTAGGCAGGATAGGCGACAGGAGAATTTTGGGCTGGGTTGACCTTTCAGTACTTCAATAAATAGGCTGTTGTGATTGTGTGTTTGTGTAAGTGTGTTTGTGTAGATACTGAATATGTAACAGACACCCCCCATCTCTGTGTATCTCCAT
Organism: Thryonomys swinderianus; assembly: GCA_004025085.1. Classification (NCBI taxonomy): domain Eukaryota; kingdom Metazoa; phylum Chordata; class Mammalia; order Rodentia; family Thryonomyidae; genus Thryonomys; species Thryonomys swinderianus. Next base: position 130 of record PVIC010052410.1, on the reverse strand, counting down.
GTTGAAGTGAGCTTTTCATGATCCAGCTCTAGACTTCTTGTGCATGCTTGTTTCCCACACTTCACCTCCTGCTGCAGTCACCACACTCAGAGCTGAGCAGTGCTGTCACGAGTGCTCACGTTGCTGCCCC
>PVIC010052409.1:0-12176 GCA_004025085.1 Thryonomys swinderianus | reverse complement strand
AGAAGAAGAAGAAGAAGAAGAAGAAGAAGAAGAAGAAGAAGAGGAGGAGGAAGAGGAGGAGGAGGAGGAGGAAGAGGAAGAAGAGGAAGAGGAAGAAAGAAGAAGAGGAAGAAGAACTTCAGGTACTGTGAAACAGGGATGGTGGGAATCTTAGTGTGACAAGGCTGGTGTTAGAATTAAGTGACAAAAGTCATGAAAGTGATGACACGGTCTTTAAGACATGATGGATATTTGACATCAGGTAAACATATATCTGCTGCATGGCCATTGGGTCCCTTCCTTCTGACCCTTGGGGGCCAGGTGGGGTCAGGAGAGGGGCTGTTTCATGGGTATCTGTGCCATCTAGTTCCCGTTACTATTCCTATCTTACACTGTTCAGCAGCTACTGTTCCATTCCCTTACCTTTTTTGCCAGGGACAGTAGAGAGAATGGTTGAAAAGAAAACAATGGTTATGGGCAGAAGGAGAAGTCCTGGGCTTGAAACATGCCAATGGTGAACCACAAAGAAACTGTGAAATAGGCATATAATGTTATGTATATCTAGAGCTTTATTTTTATTGGAGGAACAGTGTAACTACATTGTTATTCTAGAACTCTGTCATAACTGAGGGAATCCTGTCTATCTGAGTTAGGAGGCCACAGTTCAGGCCCTCAGTTTACCTCTGGCAATGTACAAATTGTACCAGGAGGCAACAAACTGTCCCTGTTTTCGACTAAACTTCTAAGCATAATCCTAAATAGCAAAGGTGCTCCTAAGGTTTGGAAAGGAGATCAGCGTTGGTTGACTTCTCATTATTTCCATTAGATGGTTAGCTAGAGTGACTCACAAGACTCCTAGACTGGGCTGTGTCCTAAAACAGTCAGGGTGACCGAGGTGGCTCCTTGTGAGCTGGCCCTCTGTGGTTTCCACTGCCTGCCTGTTCCTTCCAAAAGAGCTGCCTTGGCCACCTGGTAGGGGATGCCATCACTACAGCCTTGACATATTAAGTACTTTCTGCCTTGGATGAAATCAAGGCAGGTCCTTGAGATTTCATCCTTGAGATCCACCCTCTCCCCAAATTCTTCCTTCCTTGTGGCTTTACTTGGGTCTGTCATGGTTAGAGGCTCAGTAATAAGGAATCTGGTGCCCATTATATGATTGCTAGCTCCTCATTCACAGAGAGGCCATATTCAACTTTGTGTTGGTCAAACAGCTTGCGCAGGGCACTGATGTAGAGTGCGTGGTACTTGTCCACTGTCTCCTGGTTAGGCCTCTCAATCTTGGGGACTGGCAGAGGTTCTCCAACTGTGGAGAAGGAAGACAAGCATCAGAATTCCTGCCCAAATTCACCCCCCGCCATGGGGGCAGCATACTGATTTTGTCTGGGTCCCCACTTTCCTTGAGTTTTTCCCTCTCCTCCAGCTCTAGGCTGGCTCTCATTCTCTGGTTGCCTAATCTCACCTGTGCTTCAGAGAATGTGTGGGAAGTGGCTCGGGCCTGGGTGCTGCCCCAAACCTGGGGTCTGCTCCCTATCCTGGGAGCTGCCCTGGGTTGGCAGGGATCCTGGGCCGGGGGACTGCACTTGTTGGTGCTGCCCTGACAAAGCCAGGAGTCTGCTCTCTGGGTACTGCCGTGGGTCACGGGGGGGGGGGGGGCTTGCTCCCTCACCAGGAAACTGTTTTGCATTTTGCCCTGGGCCTCTCCCTACCTCCCCCCTAAGGGAAGTACTCAAAGAGAGACAAAGACTTGTGCCTTGAGAGTCTCCGCTAGTCTTTAGTATAAGATAAAGAAACGTGCTGATCACCTAGGAAGAAGTTTAAGGAGCAGAGAGAACACATTTCAGAAATTTTTAGATATTGGCTCCCAGACAAGGTTATCTTTGTGCTTTGAGTTCCTGTAGATTTAGATTTTAATCATGTTAATCAGATGTTTACCATTGATTACTTTATTGATTGTAAACTTTGCATGTGGGCACTCTAGCTAGAAATACTATAAGACAGTGAAGAATAAACTTGGGGCCTTCAGAATTATCTGAGGTCCTCCCGACTCCCATCTTTGTCGGTCTTGTATTTTCTTAATCCTCACCCCCTGACTCAGGTGCTACCCGATTTTGCCAGCTTCCCCCACCCCGCACCGCAAGAATGAGAACCAGCGAAGGTGAGAGCTGAAGGTGTGTGTGAAAAATGATGGTCTTGTGGCTGTTATGGAACTCTGTCTCATGTAATAGCAAAGGTCATAACTACTATCTGCTTAGTTGTCTTCCCTGCCCTGCTCTCGGCCACCTTCACTGGAATTCCCTTTGCCCACCCTGGCTGGGAGCCAGGACCCCGAGAGCTTGATGATGACAGAGGATGGGGGAATCGGGAAGTGGGTTAGTTCAGGGACGTTGGAAGAGCTCACCAACTGTGGTAATGGGCTTATTGAAAGGCAGGAACCCCCAGGATCTTTGAGTGAGGCCCCGGCCATGGAAGGTACAGAAAGTTAATCTCAGGACTCTTTTAAATGTTTTCTGGAGGGCATTCTGGAAGAACCTTATCCATGTGCCTTCAGGGAAGATCTCCTGATTGTAAACCTCATTCTCACCGAAGGAATAGGAAGGAACAAGGTGTGCCCTGTAAAGAGAGGGAAAGAAGGTGAGCTCTCCACGGAAGTGAAACCTCCCCCTGCAGAACTCTGTCCAAGGTGGGAAACCTCTCCAGCCTCCTGACTGGCGGGTGAGAACCCAGGATGACCATTTCCAGCTCCGGGCCCTGTTCCTGCCAGGCCCCACCCTGCCCTCGGACTCTCTGAGGGGAGCTGCAGTACTTGTGCAATGGTAGGAAGAACCGTCCAGCGGGATCTTCCTGAAATGCCATTGTGCTCAGCGCGGCCTTCGCGCTTCTAGCTCCTACCCTGACCCTCTGGCCGGCTCCCCTCTCCGCACTGCTTCCTCACACTCCTCTGAGCCTTACTAAGTATGCTCAGTTCTCTCGCATCCCTGTGTCTGTACATTCTGCTCCCTCAGTCTTCACAGGGCAAATTCTATTTGGCCTTTCCATACTCAGCTCCCATTCAGTCCCCTTGAAGATGCTTCCCCTGGCCACCTCCAGCTTGCCTGCTGCTGCCAGGCACCCTTCACCTAGCGCTTTCCTGTTCCCTGTCCTCCCGCTCCCTTACCTCTGTATGACGGTCATCTTCTTACCTGTCTGACTCCCCCAGGAGACAGCAAACCAATCAAGGGTGAGAACTGTGTCACATTCATCTATGAATCCCTAGGCCCTGGCATGGTGCCTCCTGTGCCGTAGGTCCTCATTGAATGTCTCAGGTCATTCTCCTTTCAGGAACTGGAAACTCCTACTATATTTCAATTCATAGTTCAGATGTTACTCACCCATGAAACCTCTACTCTGTGTTAAGGTCTTTCCATGAGCTGGTGCTCACACAGCAATTTGTACACATCTCCCTTATAGCACTTCATTCATTTGAGAAATCTCTATTGAGTTCTTTCTATGTGTCAGCACTATTTTAGGTCCTGGGGATAGATAAATTAGCGAACACAATGAATTTTTTTAAAAACCTCTGTCCTTGTGAAATTTACTTTTTGGGGGCAGGGGACAGATGATAAATGATAAAATAATAGGTAAATCAGTAAATAAAATAGATGATATGTAAGAAGATGGTGAGTACAACAGGGAAACAATAGAGCAGGACATCAGAACAGAGTTAATTGAGAAGATGTGTTTAAGCAAAGAGTTGAGAGAGCCGAGCAGTTCCTTGTGGGGACAGTGTTGCAGGGAGAGGGGACAGCTGGAGCAAGACCCCAGGGGAGGAGAATGTAGCCTGTGTAGCTCTGTAGAGGCCAGTGGGCACAGGAGTGAATTTGAGATCCAGGAAGTGGCTGAGACCAGGTAAACCCGAGAATTCAGGGTCTTTTGGGCCCTTTGTAAAGATTGTGGCTTTTGCTCTGGGTGGCATGGGAATCACCGGGACATTCTGAATAGTGACATAATCTGAAAATCATTATCTACTAGTTATGTTTAGCAGAATTATTCTGGTTGCAGATGGAAACAGACTCTTGCAGGAGAGGGAGGCAGGGACAGAAGCAAGGAGAAGAGTCACAAGTATTAGTGTAATCCAGGGGAGAGAGGATAGTAGTTCAAAACAGGTGACAGTAGTTGAAGTACTAAGTGATTGGACCTGGGATGTATTTTGTAGTGATACGTGTGTGGGTCTGTTTTTCATAATGGACTGTGAGTTCACAAAGACCGGGTCTCTCATATTCCTATAGCCTCAATTCCCATCACTATGCTTGACACACAGTAGGTGTTTGATAACTGCTGAATGAATGTATTCTACTTTTCAAATCAGACTGTAAGCTCTTTGGGAGCATATCATATTCACTTTTGCAATCTTCATATCGCTAAGGCCAGTGGCTGGTTTGCCCTCAGGAACTTGTTAGGCCTCTCAGTGAACAGGTAGATACAGAGTGAAACTCCAGTTGCCAGATCCCCAGCCTACTGGGGCAACAGGCAGAAAACAAAAGGTACCTTTCTGGTATTCTTTCACTAATTTCAAGTAATGCCCACCCCGTTATATATCTGCAGGCCTAGACACCCTAAAGACCCAGTGCGAGAGGGTGAAAGGAAGCAATCATAGTGAGGAATGAATCAGCTAGCAGGTTTCCCACAGAGGGCAGCATTCTGCAGAGGGCTACAAAGGGCCCATGACACCTTGACATGGAAGCTCCAGAATCTAGGGACCCACCCTGTTTTCAGTGCCAGCTTGACAAAACCTTGACGCTGCTTGAGGAAGACAGTGGATACTCCTGGTTGGCACATGAGGGCTTCAGTAGCTCCACCTACCACAATGACCACAGCGTTGCCTGAACCTTTCTGGGTCAGCGTGTACTCCAGGGCCAATTTACTCACTGGGCACAAGCCTGCAAAACCAAATTGTCAAGCAGTAGAACAAACTTGGTGCCTGGGGAATGGGCTGAGGGGTTCTTCTAGACTCTTTCTGCTGGAGATAGCTCTGCTTCTGCCTTATTGACGTCCCTTTGCTTCTGTCTTTGGTCCTAGTACCTGGGTTGGTCCTGGCCTAAGATGGGTTCAGCTGTTTGCCTTGGAATCTGTGCTCCTACAGTTGAGGCTACACTGAGCTCCTCTGTTTACCTACTACATTCCAGATCAGCAGTCCTTAAGCCCACCCTTCCTGTCTCTACCCACAAACTGCAGCTGTCCCACACTCAGTCCAGGCTAACAACACTGGTAGCCCCCCAGAGCTCTCTCCTTCAGGGGTGACCAGGAATAGCCCCCACCAGTGTTTTCTCCTAAGAGAAACCCGCCAATGGTGAGACATTGGCTAGGGATTTTGCAAAGTAAGAAGACTTGGAGCCCACTGAAGCCAAACTGAAATATGGATGAACAGTGGAATCACTTCTGAGCCCTGTCATGGCCCTGTACTCACCTATTCTCGAATGGGTGACAGTACTCGCTTCTGGGCTCCAGCTATCAAGAGAAGTCCTTGCTCCAGAGCCATGCCAACTCCAGAGAAGAACTGGAGCACCCTCTGAGATTCTAATGGTCCTGCTTGGCCCTTTGGATAAAAGTATCTTACATTTTAATGTTTGGTTTCTAGTGTCCAGAAGGATAAAAAGTAGTCCTGAGAGATGGACATTTGTCACTATGTCCTGGCTTCAAGCCTGACATGGACAAGTTGTCCTGGATTCTGATGCATGGATTCCTATCCTGTATTTTCTGGAATGTTATGCAAGGGTGAAGGGTTTTCCAGGAGATGAAGACTATACTAGATGATACGAAAGCTCTTAAAACATCTTTAAAGTAAACTGAGTTGAGAGCTTCTGTATAAAAGAAGGTCAAAAGAAGCTAGCCGACATCCCAGGAAAGAGCCTGGCAAATTCAGCCTGACTGTCCCCAGCAGTTGTGTCTAGTACTTGGCTTTTATGCTCTGTACTCTATTTAGGCTTTGATCCTGAATGTAGCCTTTTGGTTCTCCCTGAGAAAAGAATCCTGGAGAGCCTTATGAATCCCTATTACTTCCCTGCTGCCCAACACAACCCTACATCCCAGATATTGAAGAGTCTGGTGCTTGGCCACTTACTCCTGATACTGGCCCCGTGTGTTTTGGAGTCACTTTTTTTTTTTTATGAAGTTCTCTCCTAGTAGTGAATGACTGGCAGAGTCTATTGGGACTAGCACCTCATAGTAGGTTAGAGAATAGAATAACTTATACTTACCCATCGACATCACGTAGTCTCGCACAAGTGGGATCCAGAAGATCCCTTCCAAGGTTGCTAAAAAAGGTGTGATAGATGGGAAAATCCGGGAAAAACCAGTGGCCTCAGTGGCAAAGTTGATGAAGGCGCCACAAGAGAAAATACCGTGGGGGTGGCTGGCAATGATGTAGTTGTATTTGGGAGAAAGGTCATGAGTCTTCACCAGCTGTTAGAGGGAGATTGAGTCAGGGTTTGGCTAGGCAGGAAGAAGAGAGGTTGTGTAGCTTCGGATCCCAGCCCATAGCCTATGTTCCCTTCCAGGACCTCCACATCCCTGCTCATAGGTTTGCCAGAAATGATGGCAGTCAGAGAGGCTGACCTGGGTTTGCCATTGAGGGAAAGTGTTACTTTCCATCTGTCCCCATCTGCCCATCCATCTTGGGTCTCTGCTCTGCCTTATACCTCTGGCCTTGACCTTCACTGCTGGTGACCAAAGCCTTTGAAAACATGAAACTAAGTAGGGGGTGAGAGGCAGGGCAATAAGAACCAAGGGAACCCAGAGGAAATGTAGTCACCTTTATTGGGAAATAATTACAGAAATACTTCCAGAGGGTCCAGCTTCGTACCCAAGCTATACGTCTGCCACCTGTGAGTAGAGAAGGGAAGGGAAGAATGGGATGGGCATTGCCATTGCCTCTCCTCTCCTGGAGGTGGAGAGTTCTACCTGAAATCCAGAAGCATGAAAGGGTCCTCCTTCGTGCCCATCAGAGCTGAATTACTGCCCCTGAACCCAGCTCCCAGGGCACAGGAGGGCCCTGTTCCTCTAGCACCAACCAGAAGCACAATGGAGAAACACTGAGGCTGGGCTACTCAGCTCAGAAATGTCAGCCTCTTCATTCTTCCTAGGCAGCCTGGCAGAGTCCTCTGTCCCTTTCCCCTCTCAGGTTTTTTGTTTTGTTTTGTTTTGTACTTTTTTTTTTTAGACAGGGTCTCGCTTTGTAGTTGAGGCTGGCCTTGAGCTCACTGTGTAGCCCAGGCAGGCCTTGAACTCAGCAATTCTCCTGCCTCTGCCTCTCGAGTTCTGGGATTACAGGCATGAGCCACCACTCATGGCACTGTGGTATGTGGTATTGATGGCTGGTGGGTGTGAGTCACCACGCCCAACATTGTATGTGGTTGCTGGGATCGAACTCAGGACCTTGCGCTTGCGAGGCAGGCACCAGAACCACTGAGCTATATCTCCGGCCCTCCCCTCCCAGTTTTGCTTTCCTCCTTCTCTTCATCTACCTCCCTCTCCTTGTGGCTCCATCCTTGGCACAGATAGGAATGCCATTCTCCCCCCACCTCTTACCTCGACTGTGGGTGCTCCAATCATAGGCAAGCCAGGCTAGGGCAAGCACAGCCAAGGCCCAGAACTCAGTGAACACCAGGCAGTAGGGTATGAGGAGAATGGGAATTGCTCCTGAGGAGACATAATGGGTTCATGCTTTTCAGTTCCTTTCAGGTTTTAGCACGCCTCTCATCACCCTCAACTGCACTTCCACACGAAGGTACAGGCACGGCAGATGTGGAGCTCTGCTCTCCTCCTGTGCATGCTTTGCCTGGCTGTGCTCTGATCCTGGCTGACCTCTGAGCCCTTGCATCTGGGTCCCCTTGATGGCTGAGATCTTACTAGGGTAAAGGACGGAACCGCAAAGTTCTCGGAGGGGCCCTCAGCTGGGGTCAAAAGACAGCACTACCCAGCAAGTAGAAAGAAGAGTACACTGGCCTGGTAGCTGATTATCACCATTTTAGGATCTCGAGAAGTTATTTTTTCTAAAAATTTGACCCCTCTTCCTTTGTTGAATTGCTGTGTCTGCATGTTCTGGAGAGGCCTTGCCTACAGTGTACAAAATGTTTGGTGCTAAGAAGAAAACATAGATTAGAAACTGCTTTATCAAGTTCTACTTTGTTCCTTTCAAAATGTTGCAAAAGTTCAGAAGGGGAAAAATTTGCCTTTCTTAGCAAAAGGATATAACATGCTGTGAAATGCAAACATGATACATCTTACAGCAGTAGGAACTGAATTCTATTTTTGTCTATTTACTTTTTGTGATGCTAGGAGTTGAGCTAGAGTCCTGTGCATGTTAGACAAGTACTGCACCACTGAGCTATCTTTCACTTTTGAACCTGGATTCATGCAAAAGAGGGGCTAAGTACATATCATGAAATAAAAGGACCTAGTTTAGGGAATGACTTCTTTGAATGGGTGCCATATCATGGTAGATGAACATGTCAGAGAAGAGAATGAAACTTAAGGCTTACCTCCCAGCAGGTTGTTCTCTTTCTTTTGAAACATAGCAGGAAGGTCTGGGGATTTAGCTCAGTGGTTCTGGTGCCTGCCTAGCAAGCATAAGGTCCCTGGTTGGATCCCCGTTAATCACATACAATAATACTGGGTGTGGTGACTCACACCCACCAGCAATCAGTACCACACCCCACAAGGCTGGGTGTGGTGGCTCACACCTGTAATCCCAGCACTCAGTAGGCAGAGGCAGGAGGATTGCTGAGTTTGAGGCTTGCCTGGGCTCCATAGTGAGCTCAGGGCCAGCCTGAGCTACAAAGTGAGACCCTGTCTCAAAAAAAAAAAAAATACAGCAGGAAAAAGACTAAATGAAAGGTCATTGCTTTTAAAAGTCCTCTTATGGAGTACATTAGAAGAAACCTTAGTGAAAGACTGCATTCTTCTTATAAGAACTGCAGGAGATACTTGTCATAAACAAGCTAATTATCCTGGAAATAGGATTTCTATGGGAAATCTTCCATTCACAAAAGCCCTACTACTTTTGATTTTTGTAAAGATAAAAGTAAATTCTCCAGTTCTATTTCAGAAGAAAATTCAGGTAAAGTTAAATAAAAATCTTTACTCATTTGAGATAGTCTAAATTTATCATTTATTTCCTATTTTTGCTTCAAGTAAATTTTGTTGGAATTCTTAGTACTTACAACAATGCCTGGCATATAATGGACATTCAACACATTTCTGGATTGGATAAAAAACAAATAAATAACATATTTCTTTTTTCAATAATGGGGAGATTTTTAGTGATTAATGTTTTGATCAGTATGCATAATGTTAGTTAGATGTAATGTTGTTATTATTTTGTTTTGTACCAGGGATTGAACATATGACCTTGAGATTGCAAGGCAGGCACGGTGCCCCTCAGCTACACCCCCAGACCAGATATAACCTTATTTTTAAAGTAGAGTAGGATCTGTACTTTGCATCAATCTTCATTTAACCATCAGTCCTAAAGCAGTTGAGGAGCCCTTACCTGGAGAACACTATCCCTCTTGTGGAACTTATTGGAACTGCAGGTTGTTGGAAACTCGGTGCCCTTTGAGGACTACCCTTCCAGATCCAGCCTGTAAGAATGCCACCGGTGGAATGCGCGGCGCCATGACAAATGTGGGGTTTAAAGAGATGGAAGAAACAGAGGCTGCAAGTGGAAAAGCTAAAGAGCACAGGCCAAGAAGTTCTATGTGTGGCACAAAGCAAATGTGTCTGAGGAAAGGATGAAGAAGAAGCATTTGGGGCGCGTGTGTGAAGCTCTCTTGACACCAGGAGACTATTCCAACACTTCTTGTTCATATTCAGCTGAGGCACCATGGAGGGGATCATCAAGGAGAAAGTCTTCATCGTAGCCTCCTAATTTAGTCTGTACTGAGAACGACCAAGTCTTCTCAATAGCTGTGCTGCAGTGCTATCTCATTATCGTTCTTATTTGCATCTCCCTAGTAGCTGGTGGTATGTAACAATCTTTCATGTGCTTATTATCTACCTTCTATGTATCATTTTCAGTGAAGTGCCTCTTCAAATCTTGTTCCCAAACTGGGCATAATGGCATCTGCTTGTAATTCTAGCCCTCAGGAGGTTGAAGCAGGAGGAATACTGAGTTTAAGGCTACCTGGGACTACATAGCAAGACTCTGTCTCAAAAAATAACATCTTGTGGTGGCTCATGCCTGTAATCCCAGCACTCGGGAGGCAGAGGTAGGAGGCTTGCTGAGTTTGAGGCTTACCTGGGATATATAGTGAGCTCAGGGCCAGCCTGACCTACAAAGCAAGACCTTGTCTCAAAAAAAAAAATTAAAAAAATAACATCTTATGCCTATATTTTCAGTTGGGTTGATTTTTTTGGTGTATTTAGCTTAACTTCTAGAGAATTCTGGTGAGGTGGTTATCTTCCCCCACCTGGAGGGAGGGAGCCACACTGTAGGAAACCACCGAGAAACCACACATCATCCCAACATCCTGGCAAACACAGGGAGAAGGAAAGTCATTCTTCCCAAAGAAGCTGGTCTTCAGTCTTCATTCACATGTTCACGGGCTTGAAGCACTGGTGGTACATGCATGACTCTCCTATTGGGTGGCTCATACCACCTGTAGTAAAAACTGATGTAGTCATTTTCATCGGTCTTTTTTAATAATAAAATTAATATAATGAGTTCTAGAATGTATGATAGTTTTTGTAAGGAAATTTCCAAAGGGAATTTTGTGTGGGGACATAATAAGGGGAAAGAATAAATATGATTTGGAAAGAAAATGAAAGAGCATGTATATAAGGGGTGGGGGGTTGTGGGTGGGTAGGGATGTGGGTAAAAATGAGAATTAACTTGTGTCTTATAGTGGTACAGATTCTCCAATGTTGTCTGTGATTGTGAGCTGTACATAAAATGTACCAATAAATATCTGAAAAAAATAATAAAATTAATAAAAAGCTGCCTGATGGGACAGTCATGCATTTGTGACTGGTAGTTCAGACTGTCTGGTAGTGAGACCTATGAATTATGGTCCCATCATTAACACATTTAATACAAGAAGACTCAAGATGGCAGATGCACAGAAGACAATCACACGATACTGGAACTGTGTGCTAGACTCCTCACTGGCTCCCGAAAAGTCAGAGGACAAAAAGCACCATTTTCTCTCTGGGGTGGAGCTCTTGGTTAATAGGCTCATTTCTTAGCCATAGAACTTCTCTGGGTAGAACTTTCATCCTATAGGTTGAGCATAAGGTTGTCAGCTGTGAAGTAGATGGAATTATGTGACATGGTGTAGCCTTGAAGACCTTCTGGCCAACCAGATCTCAGAAAGCCTTACATAGCCAGGATTCCTGCTTGTGTTTCTCCAAGGTGAGCAGGGTGGAGCAAGGGCCCATACAAGGCCAAGCTCCAACCTTGCTCCATCCTTTCTATCCCCTCCCCACCTGCCAGTACCCCTTTGGGCTGTTTTCTTGCTAGTGACTTTGGAGAGTCCTTATACATTTTGGGAACATGTCCTTCATATGACATCTGATCTGCAAACATTTTTTCTTAGTCTTTGCCTATCTCTTTTTTCTTTCAACAGGCTCTTTCTTGGTACAAAAAAGCTTTTAGGAGAGGACTGAGGCCTGCCGACCGGCCCGCTCCACCCTGGAGACTAGGGTACCCCGGGCGCCATTACGTTCCTGGCTTGGAGGACTGAGGCCAACGACCAGCCCTGCTCCATCACAGAGACTTGGGTACCCCTGGGCACCATTCCCACAGCCGAGGATTGAGGCCTGCCGGCCAGCCCCAACCCCACCCCAGAGCTGCGTTGTGAGAACCTAGGCCGGAGAAGAGCCAGAGCCATTTCCTGCATCCCTCCATACTGGGGCAGCACTGAGAGACCAGGCAAGATTAAAAAAAAGGGGGGGGGGGCGGAATCTAGCTTCTATTTTGCCATCTACACCTAGATCCCTCTATTCACCTCTTGTCCCCACACCATCTCCTATCTTCCTGTTGGAAGCAATACCCAGAAGTAAAAGACTCTTAGGCTGCCCTATTTCTTCTCCTGTACTATTATAAGAAGGTGTGCAAAGTCTCCATTGGTCTTACAGCATACAGTTGGTACTGTTTTATATACATAATTTTATCCTCTATTACCTGCTGACATATGTGAGGTACTCGAATCTAGGTGATC
>PVIC010052408.1:0-12181 GCA_004025085.1 Thryonomys swinderianus | reverse complement strand
CTCCCCCCTCCTCCCCCCTTTATACATGCTCTTTTATTTTCTTTCTGTATCATATTTATTCCTTCCCCTCATCATATTCCCACACCAAGTTTCCTATAGAAATATTCTTTATCTTAGTCATTACAGATGCTTCAATTCTGTAATTGGAAACAAAAAAACTTGAATTATGGTCAACTTAATAGCAACATTATAAAATGGAAATATAGTTCTAATAAATGAGAAAAACATCTGATTTTACTTTTATGATATATTTATCGCTATTACTTCATTTTCTTCTGCAATTTCTGATTAGAATGATCTTAGAAAAGAAGCTTTACAGAGATACTTTTGATGTAAATGAAACTGTAGAAATTTTTTTTTTTGTACCAGGGTTTGAACTCAGGGCCTTGTACTTACAAAGCAGGCTACAGAACCACTGAGCTAAATCCCTGGCCCAAAACTGTAGGAATTCTTATACTGATAGTACTAAGATGTTCAGTTCCATATGGAAGTAAGCATGAGACAGCACATGTAAAGGTTTGACAGACGTATTCATTCTAATGCTGTGAAGTGGCTTTATACACAGACAGTAAAATAATACTTTTCAAGCCACCTTGGAAAGCATGATGTTAGGTGGGGGTTGGGATTGTGTCTCAGAGGGTTGTGTGTGCTGATGAGCAGAGTCCGAGTTACACAGTCAGAAGGAGAATGCAAATCCACTGCTGTTCTGTTTGCAGGGTAGCATTTGTCTACTTCTTTCATCCTTATTAAAAAGCAGTGAGAATGAATGATCTTATTACTCTGAAAACTTCAGAGAAAGTAAAATAAAACCCAGCTTCTGTCCTGCTCCTCCTCTGCCTTGATCTCCACTCACAGAACCCCTACATTTGCACCAGAATCCACACAAGGCAGTTTTCACTTAGCTGTTCTGTGGACTTGTCTCAGGGACTTAGCTGACTTCCTGCAGAGGTCAGAAGCCATGAGAGAGAAATACTCATGGCCTGAGATTTTCAAAGGGAGGCGAGTAGGGCTCAGAGAAGCATAGGGGTGGTACAAGAGCAGGATAACAAGGACCACTGAGAAGAGAGAGAAAATCAACCTCGGGCCCTTCAATGCCTACTGGACCTTTGGATCTGTTCAACTGCAAATCTGACCTTTAAAAGTTTTTAATAGCAACTCTTCCCACAATATGACATCATTATGAGGTTTGAGGCCACTGGTGTTTCCTTCTAGAGATGGATTCTAGGTCTTTCCTGTCCTGAGCAAGGAATTGGTCAAGAACAAGAGCAAAAGAGCTGGGCATAGTGGCTCACACCTATAATCCCAGCCCTGGGGAGGCAGAGACAGGAAGATTGCCATGTGTTCGTCTTGCCTGGGCTACATAGTGAGTTCAAGGCCAGTCTGAACTACAAAGCTAGATCCTGTCTCAAAAAAAAAAAAAAAAAAGAAAGAAAGAAAGAAAGAAAGAAAGAAAGAAAGAAAGAAAGAAAGAAAGAAAGAAAGAAAGAAAGAGAAGAAAAAAGAGCACAAAGTACCTTCACCTTAGGTGAAGGTGGGGTCAAGGTAGGAGAAGTGTATGCCAAGCCTGAGAGCAGATGACTAAGAGCCCCATAGGGTGGAGTTCAGCACAGACTGTCTGTTTGCATCATCTACTTGTCAGGCTGAGTCAGGCTGAAGCTATTGAAAACTTCCTCTGGCCAGAATTCCACCTGCAGGGCTTTGGGCACTGCACTGTGAATACACTATGGAATCTTGTAATTAACAGGTCAGGCCTATTCCCAGCCATCATTGCCATGCCCTAGTCTCCTGCCTCAGTATTTCAAGTAGTGAAATATTATGTAAGTCAGATGATATTTTGTTTAGTACCTCAACTGAAAGGTGTCTGCTCAATCTGAATTTCAGTGTTCCAGAGAGGGATGCAGGAGAATTTTTTTTGTTTTTGTTTTAATCCTGAGTAACCTGAAGTACTTTAGTGTGTCAATAGAGCAAAATACAATGCAGCCTGAAAACAACTGATGAATAGAAACATCACAGACTCCCTTGGGTGATATATAAATCTTTAGTTATTCACCTCTCTTGGTTTATTTCCTTTACTCTGCTTCTTTCATGCTTCAACCACACTGAACAGTCACTTCTTCACAGCACAATGAGGTCTACCAGATGTCTGTCAGTGCACAGTCCATCTGCACAGGACTGGATCCCCTGATCAGAGTTCTAAGCAGCTGGCTGCTTATTGTTTAAAACTGAGTGAGAAGCATCTGCCTTGTCATGCTTCCCGTGTCCCACCCCTAGGCACAGTAAACATTTTCTTCTCTGTGTGTTCTTGCCACACTTCAGCCTTTGCCTGTACAGCATCCTGGTCTGTGGATTGTGTTCACATCTGTCTCTCTGAGACACTTCTTGAAGTCAGCAGTCTTGTCTCACTTTTCATTGTTAACTATCGAGCATAATCTTTCTGCCAGTAGCAAACATTTGTGACAAAAATGAATAGCTTCCTTCTTTGAATTATTGCAGTTAGTGTGAAATTTATTTCAAAGATAAATATATTTAATATATTTGGTTTAGTGATATTTCTTCAATTTTTTAAATGAAATGTGACTCATATATTGTTTGCTCATACTAAATGATTGAAACAAGAAAAGGAATACAAGTTTTTAAAAAGTTTATTCAGTGCCTGTCACTTTAGTCCATTTGTCACCTATGCACTGGATGTGCAATTTCCCTTTGGGTCCATTTGGGTTATTAATAAATTTAACGCATTTGAAAAGAGCCTATGCAGTCTCTGTCTCATTCAACAACTTTGTTCCCTACATGATCTTGTGAACCATAATCACATATAATTACATCATCATCACCTATAATTACATTGCATTCAGGTTAGATACAGGTAACAATATTTGATCTTAGCAGCTCTGGAAAAATGAAAATGTGCTTAAGCAATGATTAACTCATTATTTTTGTCAAAAGTATTATAAGCCTTTGTAAGAGTAAATCAGAGTATGTATAACTGTAGTCATTCATCTTTTTTATTGCTAAACTATTTGCTTATGACACATTGTGTCCTAATGTGCTTTTGTTGAGAGCAGTGGGTAACCTCTTTTCAAGATCAGGTTTCAGCAAACAGGCTGACTCAATTTCAAGGTCATGCTTGCTAGCTGATATCCAGAGCTCCTGCGTGGATTTCAGAGGCCAAGATTCCAAGTGACTAGATGCTGAATTTCTGAATCTCCAATTCCTATTTCATGGAAATAGGATTGATAATACTACCTCATAGTGAAGGGAATTGGGGTGGTATCTCTGTACTCTTACTACTTTAAATTTAGGCACAAGGTAAATGTAATAAATGCTGACTGTGAATTTTATGTTTGAAATATTACCTCTCTGAAAAGCTTGATATTTATTACAGGACTATGAGGGAAAAAATAAAAGGAAATGCCTGGGAAGGGAAAAGAAATTTAGAAAATGTCAAACACTGATATAACAAATGATGTTTAATTTTCTTCATATTCTTAAATCTTATTTATTCTTATTTAAATTCTCATTCTTGTTGTTTTCATTTTAGTTAGTCTTATTCTTATTTCTTATTCTTGTTTCCATTTGTCTCAGAGTAATGGATGATGTCTTTGTTTTTCAGAGCATTGTCATTGGAGGTATTTTCTGGAGAAAAATAGTCCTTGTGGTTTATGTACTTAAGTTGTTTGTATTGTGAATTCATGAACCATATGGAATTTAAATAACTTGCAATAAGAACTTTGATAGAAACTCTTCTGACCCAACTTTAATTTACAATAAAAAGATCCATATGTGTGACTACTTCATCAAAAGCCAGCTGGTGATTAAATCAAGCATTTATTCCTGTGGTTTCCTCTGACTGTGTGTTTTGTCATTTCTGAAAAGGCAGGGTATTTTTAAAATCTCTGACACCTATGCCATTTTTATTCTCTAGAAGTTAAGTTTCTTGCATCTGTTTATGATCTTTTGTGGTGTTGAGACATGAATCTCATATTAAACAAGTAAAGATTTAAAAAATCAAATATGTTCCTTGTCTCTTCTATCATCTTAATTGTTCAACTTATAATTTTCATCATCATAGGGATCTTACACTTCAAGGTGTGACTAAAAAATATGATGAATATTGAAAATTTGTATTAATCTTCCTCTAAATATTCTTCCTTGCTTCAAGCACACTTATCCCATCATTCTTGCCACTTTCTGAAATAGTTCTGGAAATTCTTTCCCTTTAGTTGTATTGTGCTGGCTGCCTCTGTGTCCTAAATTGATTCAAAACATTTACCTTTCATGATTACTTTTTTACTTCAGAGAAGTCACAAGGGGTAGATCTACAGTTGAGGATCCACCCTAATGTTTTCACAAGCTGCCGTCCCATTTCCAATATTGTATACAATTTGATAGCTGCATTCACTGTTTTGTTTGTTTGTTTGTTTGTTTGTTTGTTTGTTTTTGTGGTACCGGGGATTGAACTCTGGCCCTTGTGTGTCCAAGGTTGGCGCAGTACCTCTTGAGCTAAATCCCTAGCCCAATGGGTTGTGTTTTTTTTTAATCACTCCTTGTGTAGGCCCTCCTGAAAGAGGACTTGGTATTACTTTACAGAGGGTCAAGAATGATGGGAAAACTGTGTGTGAAATGACAATAAATATTTTGAGGGCACTTAATGGCATACTTTTACTATATTTTTAAAAATTGAAATGTAAACTTTATTTTTATTAGCCTTTATAATGAAACTGAGACTTTAATTAATCCCAGTACTTAGGGTGCAGTTTGTGTGATTGCATGTGCCCAGGAGAGAGGGAGGGAGTGGAAGGAAGGAGAGATACAGAACATAAAATATTTTACTTGACACGAAACTTTAATTTTTCTAAATGCTACTTTATGAACAGCCCCTGACAGGTACTGTGAAAGCAAAGGGGAGGAAAAGGGAATGTCCTAATCTCTACAGCATTCACGGTCCAGCAGTGTGTACATGAGCATGATAGATGCTGCAACCTATTGACTAAGACAAAAGAAACTCATAAAGCAGTTTTGTAAGTGGTTTAAGGAGATGCACAAGACACAGGTCTGCAGTTACCCCTCTGTGATGTTAAGTAGGATCATGGTTACCCTGTGACACCCTGTGTCACCTTTATACTCACTGTAGTGATGAATTATGGAAAGTACTTCTACACATTGGATCTTAAATGTTAATGACTAGAGGAAAATAAACATATGCCATGTAATCTTATGGTTATCTTCATTACAGCAGATGAACATATTCCCTAGCGGTACAGAAGTCTCTTTCCTATGTCTTATTTTGCAGAGTGGGGACCCTAATTAATTAAAACTCATCGTGGAGGGAGGAGTTGATGTTCAGAAGTTACACACAATCATCTAAACATAAAGACGCATCCAATTGAATACACACACGTACAGTCACACAAAAAAGGTGATGGACATGGTAAGGTAGCAATACCGCTTTAGTAAGAAAGATTTGGCTATGATGTGTCAGATGGCAAGAAAAATCAGCATGTGGCCACTGGTCCCAGGTTGTCCCAATTGTCTGAAGAGTTACTGACATCCTGACCTGAAGTTAACAGGGAAGAAAACTGGGATAAATGCATTTCCAGCCACCTCAATGAGAATTGAGAAGAATTAAAGTAGTGAATTAGTCATTTTAAGACCAAGAGAATCATGACAACTGAATTACAGATCTCAAAAGCAGATATAACATTTTGTGTGTGGAGTTTGGGCTGCACTGAGAAAACAAAATAACCTGGTGGAGGACTTGGCCCCAAGCCCTGAATGTGATGTATAAGTGTTGACAGTTCACTGCAACGGGTCAGCTCGACCTAAGAGAAAAGGCCTGGCCCATGGGTGGTGGGTTGGCCATAACTGAGCAGGGAAGATGCCTGCTGAATATGGTCAGCATCACCCAATGGACTGTGTCCCAGAGAGACAGGCAAGGGAAAGAAGAAAGGAGCCTTCCCTCTCTTCAGAGAGCTCCAGTCTGGTCACTGCCTCTGCACATTTGTCTCCACTTCCTTCAGGCTTCCAGTTCTTTGGCCCTTCCAGTGCCTTTGATTTTTCCAGCATGGATTCTCATCCAACTCAGCAATGAACACCAGGCCTTTGACCTTTAAGCTTGATTGGTCCCTCTGGCCCAACAGCACTCAGATGGCCATCTTGCATTTTTCTACCTCCTGATTCTGAAAGTGTCCTGACCACTGGGACTCTTCTGCTTCCCATTCTGTAAGCCTAGCTGTAGAGTGTGTGTATGTGTGTGTGTGTGCATGCATATGCATTTGCATTATGAAATATGTGCTTCCACTGTACCCCAAAATGTAATATATAAGATATACTTAATATTAGAACATTTATGGAATGGACTCAATAAAATCTAATTAAATGGTTTCTAAAGAGGAGTAAATCACAAATAATTTATACCTGCCACAAAAAGAACTGAAGATTAAGAAAAGTAGAATAAGTTAGGAGAAGCAAAAAAAGCACTAAATGAGAAATTTTAAGCAGAATGAGAATTTTAAGCACAGAATGAGAAATGTGGGCTACTTTGACAAATGTTGCCAAGGAATTATATTGTTGCCTAACCTGTTTTGTAGACACCTGTGTGAACAGAATTGACTGTGTACTGTCATCCACTTTCCCTGTTCCTTTCAGGTAGATATTTTAGTTACAAGAAGTTTTTTTTTTTTTTTTTTGAGACATGGTCTCGCTTTGTAATTCAGGCTGGCCCTGAGCTCACTATGGTGCCCAGGCAAGCCGCAGCGAACTCAGCAATCCTCCTGTCTCTGCCTCCCGAGTGCTGGGATGACAGGCGTGAGCCACCACGTCTGGCATTGTGGTATGCGGTGATGATTGTTGGTGGGCATGAGTCACCACACCCAGCATTATATGTGGTTACCGGGGATCGAACTCAGGACCTTGCGCTTGCGAGGCAGGCACCGGAACCACTGAGCTAACCCTCCGGCCCTACAAGAAGATCTTAATTTGGAAGAGATTCCAGAGATTTCATAACCAGAGCCATTTTATATTTGGAAGACAAATATCCATATCTGTCAAGAAATGATTATTTGTACTTAAAATGTAGCACATCTACTTACATACAAATGTATTTTTCTTTATGAATTGGTAAATTATATTTGACCAATTATTTGATTTTATTTGACCGGGCCCTTATTTTCTTAAAGTTCATTTTATCACTGTTCAACTTATTCCTCCACTAATTTCAGTCTCCAAGAATTACTTATGAGCAGCTTTTTTTTTTCTTAATTGCTTTTGACCAACCTCTGAATCCTTTATTAAATTTATAACCCTTTAAATTCCTAAGCATATGGTACTGGGAACTTGGGGGTGAGACATAAAGCCTTCACACTAAGTACTTATGTGGACTTTTTTGCTGTTGTTTTGTTTTGTTTTTTGAGGAAAGGCCTAGTCAGGTTAACGATCTTCCCAGGCTGGTCTCCCTGCTTCAGTGTCCTGACGTGCTGGGATCATAGGCATGAGCACCTCTGCCCTGTTCTCATCATGTAAGTTCTGGTCAACCTGCTGTATGCTGCAGATCTTGGTGTCAGGATCTGTGTCCTGCTGCTTCTTAACACTGTTTTGCTAAAGTACTTTACAAAATATCAATGTCTCTAAAAGATAAGTAGAAATCATGGATTTATAAACCATTTTTCTTGTTGGGGAGAGAGAGGTTGGTGTACTGATTTAGAGCATATCAGAGAATGGAACAGCAAATGAACATTTCACTGTACTACCACGATAGAAGTGAAGGGATTTATTATATCATGAAAGCATTTTGTAAGGAACACAAATGGGAACATTAAGGAAAATATGAGAAATGTTAAAAACGTTGATAAATACATTTATCCAGCTTTCTTATATGTAGAATTTTGCTGAGATTTAATGTGCCAATATTCAATATTAATATACAAGCAAAATTTTTTAAAATGTCCGTTATTGGATTTACTAGAGGTTTTGAATCATAATTTCTATTTCCTCAGAGAAGATCCATTACTGAATCTATCATGCACCATCAATGGCAGCTGATACTTACTCATGGTCAGTAGGAGCTTAATATTCATTATCTCACTTCACCCTAAAGAGCAACACTTTCATGCAGATATGATGGATTTGTGTTGTTGTTTTGTTATTGTTTACTAAATAAGAATGCAAACTGGAATGGGGAAGCAAATTCCGTAATCATCAAATCAGACTTGGTCTAGCGGCAGTGACATGTCCTCTACTGCCTTCCCTTATGCTCAGAACTTGTTGAATATAGCAGCAACTCATCTCCCGGACAAGTGGGCAGTGGTATGTAGGAAGTATTTACAGGCTGGTACTCAAGTCTGCCTTGGTCTGCAGCATTTGTTTATTTCCACTGTATAAATATTCTCTCTACGGATTGTTTCAAGCCACCAAACTGATGTCAGAAGTGAAGAGTTTTGAATGTTTATTATCATGTTTTTATGTTGTTAATTATGAATGCATATGATTTCATTTCATAATGGATCTGTTTAATAATCAGTTCACAAACTCTAGGAAGTCTAACAAATGTCCTCTCAGAGCCAGGTTTGGCCCTAGACACCACTGGAGTGATTGGATTACCTTATCTGTGTCATGTAGGAAATAAACTATCTGGGGAGCAGTTCGGCTCTATTTCAAATGGTTTTCTCTTGACCATAGATGGTGTGAGCTTTTTTTTTATAAGTTGAATTCTTTATTGGTACAATTTATATACATATCAAAATCATGTATAACATTGGGGAATTTGTACCAGTATATGACACAAGTTAATCCTCATTTTTACCCATATCCCTACCCACCCACCCACCCCTCCTCACCCCCTTTATACATGCTCTTTTATTTTCTTTCTGTATCATATTTATTCCTTCCCCTCATCACATTCCCACACCAAGTTTCCTGTAGAAATTTTGCACTCTATAAAAGCTATCATATTTTCTAAAGCTCATTTGCATCTACAGGTGTTCATGTCAAAGAGAAGATCCTGTAATGGTCTATCTGTGATCTATTGATTTCACTTATTAGTATATCCTCCAGGTGTCTCCATTTGCACCTAAATGGATCGATCTTGTCATTCTTTATGGCAGAGTAATACTCCATTTTATAAAAAAACCACATCTTCTTTATCCACTCTCCAGTTGATGGACGTTTGGGTTGTTTCCAAGATTGAGCTATCATGAACTGAGCTGCTATGAACAATGGTGTACATCTGTCTTTCCAATGTGAGTTTTTAAATTCTTTTGGGTATATTCCTAGCAGGAGGATAGCTGGGTCAAATGGAACCCCTAGTCCTAGTTTTCTGAGAAATCTCCACACAGATCTCCACAATGGTTGTACAAGTCTGCAATCTCACCAACAGTGGAGAAGGGTTAGGGTGTGATGATGATGGTGGATGGTGTGAGCTTTTAAGGAAGTTAAAGCACATGGCTTACCCATGGCATTTGCCATCTGGCCTCTCAGCATGAAGCCTCTGCCCCCAGGGATGAATGAGAAGACAACCTGTTTGTGAGGATCACTCTTTCCACTACTGCCTCACAGGGTTTAGAATTACCCAGATTTTTGTGTTTGTTTTGATCCAGAAGGAAGTAGAACAGCACTTCTGCACAGATGAGCAAATCACCTCCAGAAGTCTAGAAGATAATTCAGATTGCTGAACTACAGTGAAAATGAGAATATATTATACAACTTCCAGTATAACATGCAGAAAATATTATTTTCTAGGTTGTTAGATTAATAAGATACTTTACATATTGCACTACAGAAATAACTAAAACATTTTCAGTCATATTTCTCATTGAGCTATAAATATTTTTCTTGTGAGTTAAAATGATAGGAATAATTTTTATGACATTATTTGTAAGGCACTCTAGTAAATTAAGTTACATAAATTAAATTATGTAATATATGTTAATATGTTTTTGAATTCTTTCATATTCTTTTGTATTTATGATATCAACTTTTAGTATTATATCGTTTATATTTTGCAAAGTTTTTTTACAAACTTTGAAAATAGCTCTGTACATACAAAGAGAAAAAGAAGTAAATATCCAAACTGACTAATCCAGATGTTCAAATGATTTTTACACGTGGCCCAAAAGTTCAAAAAGTTCTCTTTTGTTTTCAAATGTACCTTCAGTCAATTGTTAACTACCACTCAATGCAACTATCTTTCTATGCAGCACTGGGAATTCAGAAAACTTCCGTTTTCTCCTGATAACCTGTCTTCCAGTCCCCCCAGCTGCTGATGCTGATATTTGTGACTGTTCTCTACTGTGACAGCTACTTTTTTAGCCTTTACATACTAATGAGGACATGCAGTACTCGTCTTTATTCACTTAACATCGTGTTTTTCTGAGTCCTCCACTTTGCAAAGTATGACAAAATTCAAGTACTTTTTGCACTTGAATAAGATCCTATCATGGGTATAAACTACATTATCTTTATCCATTTGTCTTATCAGTAGACACCGTGGCCAGCTTCTGGCTGTCTTGGCTGGTGTGAACAGTGCTACAATAGGGAATGCAGATAAAACCGCTTACTGGTTTCATTTGCTTGGATGTGTATGCAGTGGAGGGATAACTGAGTGATATGGGTTTTTAGTTTTCTAATTAGTTTTATTGATTTAAGTGATACAGAAAGTATAGGAATTGTACCTATATGTGCTATTTTGTGTTTTGATACATGTGTACAAAGTATAGTGTTTAAATAATGTTGAGCAGCCATCTGTTCAAAGCATTTATCATTCATGGTGAGAACATCCAGATTTTTTGAAGGAAGCTTTCTAACCAGCACTATAATTGTGGAGCCAGGCATGATACACACTTGTAATTCCAGCACTGCTGGAGGTTGAGGAAGGAAGACTGCAAGATTGAGCCTACCGGGAAATACAGGAATTTTGAGAGACCTTGTCTCAACATTTAGAAAGGGCTGGGGATGTAGTTAGTGCTCAGTATACAGGTCCTGGGTTCAGTTTTATCTATATGTATGTGTGTGGGTGTGGGCTGGCATTCACAAATGCTTTTGTTTGTAATTCAGTTCACGAACGAGTGTTTGGCAATTTTTTGTTTTGATTTGCAAACTGCATTGGGTGGCAAACAATGATTGTGGCTTTCTCACACCAGTCTAAACCTGGCCATTGTTTCCAAAACTGTACAACAGATCGTGAACCGAGGCACCACTGTATACTTCACTGCAACTTTCCCTCTATGAAGCTATTATACTTTGATCAGATCAATTCACCACCCTACAGTAGTCTCTTACCTGCCTCTCACTTTCGCATTCTGCTTCCATAATAGTCTCTTCCCTAATGCACCATCTTTCTATTCCTGGCTTATTTCACTTTATGTAACACTTCCATTTCCACCCATTCTTGTACAGATGTCATGTTTTTGTTCCTCTTTATGATTAACACCCCGTTTTGTATCTACACTGTATGTTCTTTATCCATTCATCTGTCAGGAGGCACCTAGGCTGATTCTTTAACATCAGTCTTGTGACTAGGGCCACAGAAAAACATGGGCGAGCAGGTATCCCCTTGGTATCCCTTTGGACATGACTTTATGTCCTTGGTTTTATTCCCAGATGAGAGATAGCAGCCAGAAGCATAGCTCAGTGGCACTGCTTCACATCACAAGCACAAGCTCTTGGGACCAAAACCAAAAAATTTAAAGATCACTTTTCAGCCTTTTTGCTAAGATCAAGTCCAGATGTGACAGCTGTTTTCAGCTTTAACCGTGCTAATTTTTGTTCTCCCCAACAAAGCTCTTTCTCCATGTCCTTGCCAGCATTTGATATCAGTATCTATATTAGACAACTATGGATTTTATTTACCCATAAATGTAACTCATAATTATAAATGTTGGTATTTATTTTATATTATTTAAAGATATGTTGAGTATGTGTGGCTTAGTTATTTTTAATCTTAATATACACCCTTGGAGAAAGATATTCTAGATAAAAGACAAAATCCTATTAGATTTTTTAAATGTATCTGTACAGATTTATAAATATCATATCTTTTTTCTGGTATGAGAAACTGAAGATGTAAATGAGCTCTAGAATATATGGTAGATACTGTGAAATAGAAAATATTCAAAGGGAAATGGGGTGTAGGGGTAAGTAACAAGGGAAAGAAAATATGATGGTAATAAAGGGAAACAAAGCATGT
>PVIC010052407.1:0-12209 GCA_004025085.1 Thryonomys swinderianus | reverse complement strand
CCCAATTTTTTTGAGACAGGGTCTCACTTTGTAGTTTAGGCTGGACCTGAGCTCACTATGTAGCCCAGGCAAGCCTGGAACTCAGCAATCCTCTTGCCTCTGCCTCCCTAGTGCTGGGATTACAGGTGTGAGCCACCACACCCAGCACTGTGGTAATTTGTTGCTGATTGCTGGTGGGCATGGGTCACCACACCTGGTATTGTTGTATATGGATACCAGGATCAAACCATGGACCTTGCACTTGCCAGGCAGGCACAGAACCACTGAGCTAAATCTTTAGCCCCCTCTTATCCCAATTTTTTAACCTCATTCCTTTATTTGCTTTTACCCTGCAAGCTTAACTAGCTGCATGGCATGAATTACTTCTTAACTTGGTATATGTGCTGTTTCTTTGGATCTAGGTGATCACTGTACTGACTGGCTAAACTAACTCAACTGTCTTATGTTTTCCTTTCACAAAACTATCCTAGAACTGTACTGTGATGGTTTCATTACATATTTTGACTGGGTGAATTTTATGGTAAGTAAATTATACTTTCCATAAAGGTTTTTTTTTTCCCTTTTTTGAGACAGGGTCTCACTTTGTAGTTCTGGCTGGCCCTGAGCTCACTATGTAGCCCAGGCAAGCCTCGAACTCAGCAATCCTCCTGTCTCTGCCTCCCAAATGCTGGGATTATAGGTGTGAACCACCACGCCTGGCATTGTATGTGGTTACTGGGAACTGAACTCAGGACCTTGCACTTGCGAGGCAGGCGGCAGAACCACTAAGCTAAATCTCCATCTCCAATAAAGCTTTTAAAAAGTATTTTTCTTGCCGGGCGTGGTGGCTCACGCCTGTAATCCCAGCACTCGGGAGGCAGAGGCAGGAGGATTGCTGAGTTCGAGGCTTGCCTGGGCTACATAATGAGCTCAGAGCTCACTATTATAAGCACATGGACCTAAGAATTGTAATTCTATGTACAAAATTAAGAAAAAGCACTCTGTCAAAAGTCAAGAATAACCATGGGCCGGAGATTTAGCTCAGTGGTTCCAGCGTCTGCCTCACAAGCGCAAGGTCCTTAGTTCAATCCCTGGTAACCACACACAATGCTGGGCATAGGGACTCACACCCACTAGCAATCAATACCACATACCGCAGTGCCGGGCATGGTGGCGCACGCCTGTAATCCCAGCACTCAGGAGGCAGAGACAGGAGGATTGCCGAGTTTGGGGCTTGCCTGGGCTGCAGAGTAAACTCAGGGCCATCGTGAACTACAAAGCGAGACCCTGTCTCAAAAAAAACGAAAAAAAGTCAAGAATAACCAAGAAACATTATGGAGATAAATCGCTGCCTTATGCCTCAGGAAGCAGGTCCTATGTCATACGCCAATACAAGAAACTGTCACATCAGCTGGGTGTGGTGGCTCATGCCTGTAATACCACTTGAGAGCTAGAGGCAGGAAGATTTTCGTGAGTGTGAAGCTAGCCTGGGCTACACAGTGAGTTCAGAGTCAACTCGTATTACAAAGCGAGACTCTGCCTAAAAAAAAAAAAAGTCATGTCAGAACACCAGTATAGTAATGTTGAGGAAATATTGTATACAGTTGAATAAGAGGACTGAAGAAGTTGATTTGGAATTGGTCTCACCACTGTGCAAGGGAGAACTATGCCCATTCTTGGATAGAATTGGTTTTATGCATTTAATAAACATGCCCATCATATACTTCTACTACCTTAAGCATCAACAACTTGTGTAGCAAATGACACACTGCCCTGCCCACTGAGGAGAAAAATAGGTGTACAATTTGAACACATGATAAGTACCTATATGGGTGGTTCGGGAACTCATGAGAAGGGCATCTATAATAGGAAGGGCTTTTGGGAAGTGGCTGGTTAATCAGTGTGTGATACTGGATCACTGGCGTGTGATAACCAGATATGTCCACTGATTGGCTTAGAACAATTCTGGGTGTGGCTGAATCCATTCACTAAAAACAGAAGCCCCATGCTTGAGTAGGTGGCACCAACTAATTAGCTTAGAACCTGGATAGTTTATAAAGAGACAGAAAGAAGCCAGGGTGGCTGCTTTTTTCTGTTTTCTTTGCCATGGACTGTTTATCCTTTGCCATGTCCCTCTACCAAGGAGTGAGCCAACTATGGGTTAAAACTTCTAAAAACTGATATAAATTGGGGTGTCAGGTATTTTTTCCCAGCAATGAGGAGGTAACTAAGAAAGCATCCAACCTACAAGGAAGGAGGAAAAAAGAGACTTGTTAGAAACTTTCTGGGCCGGAGGGTTAGCTCAGTTCGAGGCTCATCTGAGCTACATAGCAAGCTCAGGGCCAGCCTGAACTACAAAGCAAGACCCTGTCTCCAATCAATCAAAAAAAACTTAAAAAAATAATAAAAACAGTACAGTACTGGCAAAAAAAAAAAAACCCAGACCTAACAATCAGAACAGAACCGAAGATGTAGACAGAATGGATAAAACTGCAGAAGATACAGGTGTAGGCAAAGACTTTATGAACAAAACCCTGACTGCACAGGAAATATTACAAAGAATTAATAATTTGGATCACATCATACTAAAAAGCTTTTACACAGCAAAAGAAACCACCAAAAGAGTACAGAGACAGTCCACAGAATGGGTAAAAATTTGTATCATCTACTCCTCAAAGGACTAATATCTAGAATATATAAAGAACTAGAAAAAAAATCAGACCCCCAAATTTAAAGACCCAATGAAAAAATGGGTATCAGAAAAGAATGACGTTGCTCAGATGAAGAATACAAACAGCAAATAATACATGAAAAATGCTCAGCATCACAGGTCATTTTAGAAATGCAGATTAAGACAACACTGAGATTCCATTTTACTCCAGAAAGAACAACTACCCTCAAGAAACAAACCATTAATAAATGCTGGCAAGTCTGTGGGGAAAAGCAACCTTTTTGTATTGCTGGTAGAAAGGTAAACTGGTACAACCACCCTGGAAATCATTATGGAGAGCCCTCAAAAAACAAACTAGAGGTTCCATTTGACCCAGTTGTTCCCCTAATAGATATCTTCCTGAGTTAAAAGCATCATACCACAACAATATATATTACTCACATTACCAACAGTGCAATTTATGATAGCTAAATCTTGGAACAGCCCAGATGCCCATTAACAGATGACTGGATAAATAAAATGTGGTATTGGGCTAGAGATTTAGCTCAGTGGTTCAGGTGCCTGCCTCAGAAGCGCAAGGTCCTGAGTTCGATCCGGTAACCACATACAACAATACTGGGCGTGGTGACTCACCCCCACCAGCCATCAGTACCGCATTCCACAATTCGGGGAGTGGTAGCTCATGCCTGTAATCCCAGCACTTGGGAGACAGAGACAGGAGGTCAGGGCCAGCCTGAACTACAAAGTGAGACTGTCTCAAAAAAATAAAATAAAATAAAATGTGGTATTTAGATGCAACAAAGTGCTAGCCTGCCATAAAGAAGGATAATTTTAAGTCATTTGTTGAAAAATATATGTACCAAGACCAAAATTTTACACTTGATCTTAGCCAAAAGGCCGAGAAGCGATGAGACCAAAATTTTAAATGAAGTAAATCAGACACACAAGTCCAACTGTCACATTATTTCTCTTGTGTGAAAAACTGAAGGGTGAATACGGAACATACTGGAGAACAGATACTGGGAAGTAGGAAAAATATGTTCAAATGTGAAGAGAAAAAGGAGAGTGGGTGTGAAGGGAAAAGGAAAAAAAGAAATGGAAGGGAAAAATGGAAACGAAACTTTCAAATAAAGAGGGGAAGAAAGAAGGAGGAATGGGAAATGAATAAGTTATATTAAGTATAGTTACGTATTCCCTATGATGAATGTGATCAATATCTATGACAAATACATACTAATAAAAAATAAAGTGAAAGAAAGAAAAGAAAAAAAAAGCAGAAGCTTTGAACAACCACAAGACCCAAATGTAGTTACTCTGATATGTAGAAACACTTCGGCACTGTTGCGAATACATTCTGCTGCTAGAAATCAAAGGCTGATGATGGGATTTCAGAAAAGGTTTCCTCTGAATGGCACAATCCATCTCCCTGGTAGGATGTAAAGAACCAGAATAAAGGGTGGGTAGCAGGGGGTTCATGTTCACCGCAGCACTGCTGGGCTGAAGGTGAGGAGACAGCAGTCCTGAGCAGGGGAAATGATTATGCCCAACGACTTTGGTTTTCCATTTCTGCTTCCAAGCTTCCAAAAAATAAAAAAGAGTCTAATAACTTCAAGGGAAACTTCCTCACCAACAGAGATATTATGTAATTTTTGTGAAACAGCTTTCTTTCTTTCTTTCTTTCTTTTTTTTTTTTTGAAACAGGGTCTCGCTTTGTAGTTCAGGCTGGCCCTGAGCTCACTATGTAGCCCAGGCAAGCCTTGAACTCAGCAATCCTCCTGTCTCTGCCTCCTGAGTGCTGGGATGACAGGCCTGAGCCACCACGCCCGGCACTATGGTATGTGGTATTGATGGCTGGTGGGCAAGAGTCACCACGCCCAGCATTCTATGTGGTTACTGGGGATCAAACTCAGGGCCTTGCGCTTGTGAGGCAGGCACTGGAACCACTGAGGTAAATCTCCAGTCCCAGCTTTATTTTTAAATCAAATTTGATTCCAGAAATTTATAGTCCACACCATGAAGCATTTCCATACACCTTCACATAAAACATGAAAAACTCCAATACAAATTCCTCTGATGATATTTAGTTCTCTTGAATTAGTCCTTATATAATTTGTGCCCATTGCTTACAGGTTAAAAGAATTGAAAGAATTCTTAATTACCCAGTTACTAAAATATAACAAAATCATTAAAATAAGTTGTTTCATAGAGGAGGGAAGAATCAGTTTAAAGTCAAAATTCTAAATTAGCCAGGCATAATGGATTGTGCCTGTGATCTCAACTATTAGGCAGGCAAAGGTGGGAGGATCACTTGGAGTTGGAGGCCAACCATGGTAACCCATAGCAAAACTCTACCCACCAATCCATCCAAAAACATTAACTATGTAAACAGTCTCAACTGGGTGTGGTGCTACTCTCCTAAAATCCCAGGGAGGCTGAAGCTGAAGGATAGCCGGAATCTGAGGCCAGCCTGGGTTCCAGGCTGAGTGAAGGCCAGCCTGAAGTACATAAGGTAATACTGTTTCAAAACAATTTTTCTCAAATAAATAAAGTACAATTCAATGATTTTTACAATTAGATCATCCACAAATACTAAGGTGCTTACTTCTGGAAATTGAGATTGGAGGGCAGAAAATAAACAGGTAAGTAAACTACACAGTAGCCTAGCAGCAATAAACAACATACTGAAAAAAGCATGGGATCCTTTCTGGGGTTAGGATTCCCTAGGAGGGCCCCAGTATGTCAGATGGCCTCACCATGAGCAACACTCATCCTACTTACCCGTCCCACAATGAGGACTACCCCAGCAGCCTATCCTTTAAAAGCCTCACATCACTCATTTATCATATTCTGTTCAGCACCAAAAACCTGTGCTTCCTTCATTCAACTCTTCCTACGTTAAGTGTATTCTCTTCTCCTCTCTCTCAAACTTCTCTGAAGGTAAAGATTATCTTTAGCAGGTGCGTCTTGCTATTATACTCCCTCCCCACACACAGCCTTCCCAAAACGAAGTCTTCCTTTTCTCATTGTACACCCTTACCCAAATTCTCTAACTCAGAACCTCCTTTGGAAACCCTATGCCATATACAGTACTAACAACTATCTTTTTTTTTTTTTTTTGAGACAGGGTCTCTCTTTGTAGTACAGGCTGGCCTGAGCTCACTATGTAGCCCAGGCAAACCTCGAACTCAGCAATCCTCCTGACTCTGCCTCCCGCGTGCTGGAATTACAGGTGTGAGCCACCACACCTGGCATTGCAGTATGTGGTACTGATTGCTGGTGGGTGTAAGTCACCATGCCCTGTACTGTGTCTTTTTTTTTTTTAACTTGCCACACAGATGCGGCACTACTGAGCTAAATCCACAGCCCCAACTAGCCTTTTTTGATAGTCTTTTAATCTCCCACTCATCTGCACACATTTATTGAAGATGTTAGTTTACTTCCATTCTCAAGATTCCCATCAGCATTCTTGGCAACTCCAACACATGTACATATGATTTTTTCAACATCTATCCTTGGGCTCTTGTCCTGTCTGCTTCAAATTACCTAGCACAGGGCAAGAGATTTTTAGTTCAGTGGTTCAGGCACCTGACTAGCAAGCACAAGGTCCTAAATTCAATCCCCAGTAACCACATAAAATACCAGGCATGGTGATTCACACCCACCAGCAATCAGTACCACACACCACAGTGCCAGGCATAGTGGCTCATGCCTGTAATCCCAGCACTCGGGAGGCAGAGGCAGGAGGATTGCTGTGAGTTTGAGGCTTGCCTGGGCTCAGGGCCAGCTTGAACTACAAAGAGAGGCCTGTGGGAAGCAGGCTTTGCTCTAATCCCTTATCAGGCCTGGAGAGCCGCACTGCTGCATCAACTAGCAGTTGAGAGGTCTGCACTATTCAAACAGTGCTGTCCAGCTCCCAAGAAAGAACTGCAATCTTTGGGGTTGCTGCATTGGGATGCCTGACTGGGAAAGTTAAGTAAATGATTTCTGACTGGGCCCACTGACCATTGTTTCTCAAGTCAGCAACATGTTTTCCTTCCAGTTTCTATGTAGGTTAGGACAGAATTCAATGGAGTTAGCAGAATTAATTAACTATATGATGGATGTACTTGTTCTTCTGGTCTTATTCTATTGAAAGTTAAGCATTAATAGAAAAATAGTATAAGGAAGTTAGAGTTAGGGAAAAGATTTAAGAGAACTGTAGCTTGACATTTTGAGAAATTGATTCCAGACATATGATCATCATTTATAGTTACCATTAGTTACCATCATAGTTACCATCATTTATAGTTACCATTTTGTTTCTGTTCTTGTTCCTGAGAAATGTACTGATTTCTTGACCACCTGTTTTTGTTTCTACCAACCCAGTGATAAATGTATAATATGTAACCATTACTGACATCATGTTACCCTTCTAAATCAGTATAAATGTAGCCTGATCAATAAACGTGGCACCTGTTCAGTACTGACCGAGGTCCTCCCGAGCCCATCTGTTCTCTTGTCTTTTTCTTAATCCACACCCCTCGACTTCATTGTTTTACCCAGCAAGTCTGGACAGAGACCCTGTCTCAAAACAAAACAAAACAATCTAGCACATTTGAGTCACATATTTTCCAGTCACAAATCAGACATTTTAGTCAACAATACCTATCTCAAGTCTACTTCAAGCATCTCTTGTCTCAAAAGCATCACCTCTATTTCAGATTTTTTTTTTTGAGAAAGGGTTTCACCATATAGTTCAGATGGGCCTTGAATTCACTATGTAGCCAAGGTTGGTCTTTTAACTTGTGATGACCTTTCTCCTCAGCCTCCTGAGTGCTAGGATTACAAACATGTAACATCACACCTAGCTCTATTCCAGATTTCTTACACTAAACACTCATACTCCAGTAATTCAATACAGTTAATAAAAGAATCTATCAGTTCTTCAATTAATTTTGATAATTCTTCACTTAAATTACAGACCAGTAAAATGAAGGAAGAGATAAGGAGTCAATTTTACACTGACAGCTTTGGGGTAAAGCAAAACAAAGGAAAAACCCTGCTCCATATTCCCTTTTTGTATGCTGAAGACTAGCCATTAAAGCAACACTGCACTCTGCTTACAGAACCAACCAACTCAAACAAGCATTTCTTACTGATGATCCTCATAAACTTTGCTCTCTTCATGTTGGCCAGCCTGTCCAATACCCTGGCTTCTTAAATATAACAGACATTTTTTTCAAGCTGCTATACGGCTATATGTGGTGATATCTGAGAGAAAACCAGTTTTGTTTTATTTTGTTTTGTTTTGTTTGAGACAGGGTCTTGCTTTCTATAGTTCAGGCTGGCCCTGAACTCTCTATGTAGCCCAGGCAAACCTGAACTCACAGCAATCCTCCTACCTCTGCCTCCTGAGTGTTGGGATTATAGGCATGAGACAGACACCATGACCACATTTAGATGAACTGTCTTAAACCAGTAAATCCAGCTGTTATTTAAGATTCCATCCTACTCTTTGCCTTCTTACAAATATCACCTCTAGAGTACCTTCATCAGCATTCAATAATTAAAGTCATATCCAAACTTTAAAAAAAAATGACTTTACCTCTTTGCTCTTTACAAACTTCAAAACATGCAGAAAATTTAAATTTATACAAGCAATCAATTTATTCTAAAAACTTATTCTCTATGACAAGGAAGTTTTCGTTTACTGATGTTCTGAAGTGTGTAGTCTTCTCACTAGCAGATTTTTTTTTTTTTGAAGGCAGGGTCTCCCTTTGTAGTTCACGCTGGCCTTGAGCTCACTATGTAGCCCAGGTAAACCTCTAACTCAGCAATCCTTTTGCTTCTGCTTCTCGGGTGCTGGGACTACAGGCGTGAGTCACCACACCCAGCATTGTGGGGTGTGGTGGTACTGATTGCTGGTGGCCTGAGTCACCACGCCCAATATCCTATCATCTTATGTGGTCACTGGATGACACAGGGACCTTGCACTTGCTAGGCAGGCACCAGAACCACTGAGCTAAATCTCCGACCCCTCACTAGCAGATTTAAGCTTATCATTGTAATATTTTCTATTGCTTTCCATTTCGTTAAAAGGATCAAACTGAATTTGCTTAAAAGCTTATTATGTAATCCAGGCTGACCTCAAATTTGAGAGAGATTTCCTGCCTCAGCCTCCCAAATGCTGGGATTATAGGTATCCATAACCATGCTAACTTATTTTATGAGAAATGGTGTCAAGCGGAGTTTTATAAGGCCATGAAAAAGATAAACCTGGGACTTGGGTGTAGTTCAGTAACAGACAGGTACTTAGCATATTAGATCCTGGCTTCATCAGAGAACGTGAAGAGTTAGGGGACGGAGACACTGGTTTACTTGTGTTCAGAGTGTAAAACCATCATAGGAAGGGCTTATGGAGAACAGGTCATCTGCGCACTATATAAGGAAAGGTCTCTTTATAATGGAGAAATTAGCCCTTCATGACAGGGAGATAACTCAGCACCCTGAACAGTGAAACAATCTCATTTTATATAGTTCTTTTTCTTAATTTTTAAATTTTAAAATTTTTTTATTTATCCACTTTTTTTTTTTTTTGAGACAGAGTCTCGCTTTGTAGTTCAGGCTGGCTCTGAGCTCACTACATAGCCCAGGCAAGCCTCGAACTCAGCAATCCTCCTGTCTCTGCCTGCCTCCCGAGTGCTGGGATGACAGGCATGAGCCACCATGCCCACCACTGTGGTATGTGATATTGATGGCTGGTGGGCGTGTCTCCATGCCCAGCATTGGTATGTGGTCACCGGGGATCGAACTCAGGACCTTGCGCTTGCGAGGCAGGCACTGGAACCACTGAGCTAAATCTCCGGCCCTATTTATCCACTTCTTGAAGTGATACAAAGTACTTTGTCATTTACAAAATATTACCAGAAATATTTTACTTAAATCTAGTCAGGAGAGCTGGCCATGGCAGTGCACACCTATAATCCTAGAACGTAGGAGGCTAAAGCAGGAGGATCACAAATTTAAAACCAGCCTGAGCTACACAGTGAGTTCAGAGCCCGCTTGAACTACAGTGACACTGTCTCAAAAACACAAAATAAACCGCGGAGGCAGGAGGACTGCTAAATTTGAGGCTTGCCAGGGCTACATAGTGAGCTCAGGGGCAGTCTGAACTACAAAGTGAAACCCTGTCTCAAAAACAAAAAACAAACAAACAAAAATAAAAACCATGGGCTGGGGATTTAACTCAGTGATCCGGTGTTTGCCTCGAAAGTGCAAAATCTCCAGTTCAAGTCTCAGTAACCACATACCACAATACCTGGTGAGGTGGCTCATGCCTGTAATCCTAGCAAACAGTACCACATACCACAGTGCCAGGTATAGCGAGCGGCGAGCGGCTATGATCCCAGCACTCGGGAGGCAGAGCCAGGAGGATTGGTGTGAGTTCAAGGCTTGCCTGGGCTACAGAGTAAGCTCAGGGACAGCCTGAAGTACAAATTGAGACCCTGTGTCAAAAACAAAAAACAAACAAAAATCTAGTCAAGAAAGCACTAAGCAGAGGTTAAGTCTCTTTTTCATGGCATGTGTAGGGCAATCAGCAGCTTCAAAATGAAGTTGAACACCTCCTTCCTAAAGAACACCTCCTTCCTAACTACTGGATGCCAGAAACTTACTGAAATGGACAAAGAATGCAAACTTTCCACTCTGTGAGAAGTGTACGGCCAGAGAAGTTGCTGCTGACAATCCAGGTGAAAAATGAAAGGGTTGGGGCTGGGGATTTAGCTCAAGTGGTACCGCGCCTATCTTGGAACCACAACGGCCCAAATTCAAACCCCAGTACCACAAAAAAAGAAAAATGAAAGGGTTTTATGGTCTCAAACATTGGGTGGTAGGAATTAATGACCAAGTTCCCCATGAAGCAGCGTGTCTTGACTCATGGCCCAGTGTGCCTGCTACTCAGTAAGGGGCATTCCTGTTACAGACCAAGGAGAACTGGGGAGACAGTGCACATCTGTTTGGGGTTGTACTGTAGATACCAACCTGATGCCTGTTGGGGAGTCAAGTCAGATCACCCATCTTGCACATGTGTGTGACTACTGCATGCAAAGGGAGTATTGTCAGCTATGAAAACTGGCTTGTATACCCAGAGTTTTTTGCTGGTGGTTCATTAATATCCACACAATTGAATTACTGGCTGGAGCTTGGTCTTAGTCTCTAGCTCATCTTTCTAGATACTGGCCCGCTATTGTGGGCTCAAAACTGCAACTTTCCAATCTCATTGGTGGTCTTTCAGAGTTCCTTATCACTATAAACTATCTGAGGGTTCACCGTGAGTCACAGAAAAAAGACTTCTCAAAAAATCTAAAGGACAGAGATACTGGGTATGATGGCATATACCTACAATCCCAGAACGAGAGAGGCCGAGACAGGAGGATTGCTGTGTGATTTGAGGTCAGCTTGTACTACATAGTGAGAACCTATCTAAAAATCAAAACCAAAATGTCCCAGGAGCTAGAAAAAGGCCCAGCCAAACTCTATTTTATAACAGCCATTAACACTGCTTTCAGAGTGGTGGTTTCACAGTGGTAGCTATGGACCGAGACACAAAATACCTTATTTTTCAAATACATCAAAAGCTTTTGGTTTAATACCTTGAAAAACAAAAGTTGAATTAACATGTTAACAGTATCGTCTTGCTTTTATAATAGTAAAGCAGGTAGGGTGCATTCCAAAATATAATAATAAACCGGGCGTGGTGGCTCACGCCTGTAATCCCAGCACTCGGGAGGCAGAAGCAGGAGGATTGCTGAGTTCAAGGCCTGACTGGGCTACATAGTGAGCTCTGGGCCAGCCTAAACTACAAAGCGAGAACCTGTCTCAAAAAACAAAAAAACAAAAACAAAAAACAAAATATAATAATCAGATAACTACATAAATATAGTTTGTTTCCCTTGTAATCATGTGTATTATACTCAAAAACACACTGGGTAGATACCTATGAATTTCACTGGACAAAAGGTCCATACTGTAACTACCTCCTCCTGAAACTATGAGCAACCAATAGTCCTTAGCCCTTAACAGGCTTCTGAGTGCTGTCTGCAGGCAACAATGTAAATGGCCAACTCCTGGTAATATCAAACTTTAGAGCATCCCCCTACGACGACTCAAATTAAAAATAAAAATAAAATTTAAACAGACACCCCTAGGAAAAGCTATCAGGAATCAAGAATTTCTTACGGAAGGAAACAGAAGTTTGGAATAGCCTGTCATAGTAGAAGGAAGGTATCAATAGCTACTAGAGTTTTATCAAACAAACAGTGAGGATTCTTTTGCACTACTTTCTCAACTTTTACATACGAATGAAAACTTTCATGATAAAACTTGAACACACACCAAATAATGTGAAAGTACAACATCACAGAGGCAGGATCTAGGGAGAGGAAACAATGCAGTTGGAACCACTCTTATCCCTTATAGAAACTACCAAATGTTAACAGGGAGCTTAGAGGCTGACAGCTCAGTAAGTATATGAGACAAGGACTGAACCCAGAGACTCTCAAGG
Organism: Thryonomys swinderianus; assembly: GCA_004025085.1. NCBI lineage: Eukaryota > Metazoa > Chordata > Mammalia > Rodentia > Thryonomyidae > Thryonomys > Thryonomys swinderianus. Next base: position 18 of record PVIC010052407.1, on the reverse strand, counting down.
AGGGAATGAAGGAAGTGG
>PVIC010052406.1:0-12170 GCA_004025085.1 Thryonomys swinderianus | reverse complement strand
CTTTCCGCAATGACTACTCTTCCACCGAGCAGGATCTTTCACAGAATATTCCAAATCAGGTTGAATTTAGCCAGGAGCCTCTCAGGGAGGTCAATTCTCCCCTGATAAGTAAATCTTGGTCCCTCCTTCGCTTGTCAGTCATTGTGAGGGCAAACATTTTTCCCCTTTCCTGTATCCCTGAGAAATGTTATGGCCTAGAGCAAGCACACAGTTACTAATTATTACTCGGTGAGTGTTCTTCACTTGAAAGTGAAAGAAATCCACCTGCGCTACTCTGGGAAATAGACTTAACATTTTTTAAAAAATCATAATCTTTCTTCCCTTAATGTATGAAAATAAAATCTTAGCTTTATTAATTCTTAAATAGGCTGATTAACATCTCTCTATACCTATAATACAGGAGACCACATATTGCTGCATGCAGTCTTCAAACTGATTTGTTATTCAGATGTTACTGTTTCTGTTGTGTAGAAAAACTTGGTTGTAGAAAGGATGAGTATTGCCTCAAATCGGAAATCATAGAACAAACGACTTTAGACTGCTAGTGGGATGGGGTGGAAAGAAAACACAAAAAACCTGCCGTGTTTTGCTGTACAATTAAAATGGATGTGATAATGTAATTTAAAAACTGTTTCTTGTGAAGATATAGCTTCCAATGAGGTCATTTCTCTATTGCTCTTCATATACATTTTTCTCACTTTTTCCATACTTATCCTACTGAAAAACACTTTCTATAGCCTATCTAGAACTGAATATGGGAAAATATTTATGAAATGTACCTAATAATAATAATAAAAAGACAGAATTTAGATATAGCACATGTGAGTCTATAACCTAAAGTTTGGCTTGAGAAGAAATTTTTAAAGGTGAAAGTGTTATTTCTTTCCACAATATCTAGATGAGATTGAATGACTTTTTCACATTTTAGATTTTATTACTTTCCTTAAACATTGGTGCTGGAAGAAACGCTCAGGTTAATTTAGTCCCTGTTGTGGACAGAACCGTGTCATTTCAAACCCGGAAGCTTAAAATGAAACCCTATTTGGAGACAGAACTTTACAGACATAACAGTGGTTAAATGAAGTCATGAGATCAACTCCTCTGTGCTTTTCTTTTTCTAAAAGGAAAAAAGAGACACCAGGGTGTTTGCATAAATAATAGGCACACGAACAGTGAGAAGGTGGCTGCTCGCCGCAGGTAAGTGGGGAGCCCCTGCGAGACCCTTTCCACTTGCACCTCTGTCTTCAACTTCAGCCTCTGGAAAGCACATTTCTTTCTTCAAACCACTGCAGTGGTGACACTTGCAGGAAGCCTTAGAAAATCTGAGTTTCTTCCCCTTCTAAAGTTTGGATCATTGTGACTTGTACATAAATAAGATATTTAAAGACTTTAAACTGATAATAAACAAAATTGATAACATTGGACCCACTATCGGCTACATATCACACTGGATATTTATAAACCCACTGTCTTTGCCTCCTGTTTTATCCATTAAAAGACCCTCATCCAGTATTCTAATGAAAACTATTACCTTCAGAGTAAAATTCAAATGCCTCGACTCATTCTTTTCTTCAACTTTTTTTTGTTGTTGTTTATTCCAAAGCTGAAACGTAACCAAAATGAACATAGCACATTTGGTTGGAGACCTGGGAAAATAAGAAAACCTTTACAATACAGTTCTAGTTTATCCATCTAGCCACATTTTTATCTTCTTATTTTCCCACAGTGGAAAATCCATCCTGGTTTTGCCCTTTCCTTAGATCTAGACAAGAAGTGCATGCAAACAAATGAGGATTGCTTTTGCAGGGAGAGAATTAGAGACAGTTTGATAAAAAATACCATGCCAGGGCCAGAGATTTAGCTCAGTGGTTCCAGCGCCTGCCTTGCAAGCGCAAGGCTATGAGTTTGATACCGGTAACCGTATACAATCCTGGGCGAGGTAACTCATGTCCACCAGCCGTCAATACCACATACCACAGTGCCAGGCGTGGTGGCTCATGCCTGGAATCCCAGCACTCGGGAGGCCGAGGCAGGAGGATTGCTGAGTTTGAGGCTTGCCTGGGCTACATAGTGAGCTGAGGGCCAGCCTGAACTACAAAGCAAGACCCTGTCCTCCCCCCCCAAAAAAATACCATGCCAGTCACTAAATAATTTCTCTTAGAGGACATACAGAGTACAGCCAAAGGGTTTCTAGTACCCATTTTTCCTACATCGTTTTTTAATTTTCACTATCTGATTTTACAATATAAGAACAAATAGATAATGTAGATGAGAAAAATATCTTAGTGAACCATACACAAATAAAACTTTTCCCATCAAGAACTAGAATATTCTTTCCTCAGTACTTTTTTAGAAAATCAGAGAATTCTTTTGCTGTATACTAATTGTTTCCTTGCCTAATATCTTTCAGTTTTATATATATATATTTCACATGAATAAGCAAGTTTTATATAAACATTATAATTTCACTTATTTTTAAAAAAATACAAAGAAAACCATGCTGTATTCTTTTTCTAGTTTTATTTATTAAGAATAAATTTTGAGATTTATCCAGGTTATTTCACAAAGACATACTTCATTTCACTGCTCATTGTAAAATATTTATTTCATACATATAACAGTTTTTCATTAATGGACATTAAGAGATTTTTCCTTCTTTTGAAAGTCCAAAGAACACTGTTGTGAGCATTCTGAAAGAAATTAGAAGCTAGGAAGACAAAGGAAAATACTCCAAAACCCAATAAAACAGTGAGGAATGAAAAAAAGATATGAAAAAGAAAGCTAAAACCATCTCATATACACACACGTGTGTGCGCACACACACACACACACACACACCTCAACAACAACAAATACTCAAAAACCCCCAAAAGAAATTTGCCTCTGATTTTGAATGTGTATTATTTTGGGATATGGGATTCCGAAGTACACATTGCTATGGTTTACAGCTAGATAAACCCTAACAGGCTCGGAAGACAGTGGAGTCATGAGGCCATAACAGACAGCTCCTTAGGGACTTGGGTCATAGTGGGAGTGGCCCAGAAAGGTACATTTCAGATTAGCGCCTTCCCTCTCTGCTCCCTAATTGCCAAACTTTGGACAACTTTCCTCGCCTAGGTCCTTCCATTTTCCTTTTCCATGTTGATGCTGCCAACTGAACATAGATTGGAAGTTGTGAAACTGCGAGCCAAGATGCATCTCTCCTCTCTTAGATTGTCGGAATTTTGCTCCAAGCATGAAGATGACCAAGACACTGAGCAGGTTTTTAAAATCTATTCAATTGATAAACTGCTTGTTTTTAATGCTTCTTATGAAAGACTATTTTAAAATATTTTTATAGTTTCTAGTGTATTCTTCACAGATGTAGCAACAATCTTTATTTTATTATATTGGACATTTAAACTTCAAGCATAAAATGTCTGCAAAAACAAAAGATTATTCAACTGTCTTTCTTCTATATATTTATTCATATTATGTACAATATCACTGTTAAAATTATTTTCACCATTTTATTTTCATAAAAATAAACAAATATTTATTACATGCAATAAAATTGTCAGAATACATATATTTCTCTATTGCAGGTGATCCTATGATAATTATGTTTTTATTTTTTAACAGTATGATGTGAGAAGGCTTTTTAAGAACAAGAGTATAGAGTAGTTACTGGGTTGTAAGAAATGACTCTGTGGTGTGTGAAAAACTCGCATTCATTTTTATGTGCTATTTTCAAATTACTCTCCAAAGTGCTTCCACCGTAAAGCACTTCTGTCAGAATTGTGTAAGATTTACTATAGCTTTGGAAAAACTTGGTACGATTAGGTTTAAATTTGTTTGCGTATTTGATAGTTATTAAATGGTATCTCAGGATTGCTTAATTTGCATTTCTGTGATGACTGATGAGGTTTGAGCATCTGTTCAATATTTACTTTTTATTCCAATTCTGCACTTTACTGGTTTTATCGTTGCTTATTTTTATTTGATTGTTTTTGTCTTATTAATAAAGAGCCTTTACATATTGTGGATAGGAGGGTATTACTCCATATTCTATATATTCTCCATACTCTATATATGCATCTAGCATATAGTATTCCAGTCTGTAGCATGTATTTTTGCCTTAGTGGTATTCCTAACTCAAAATTTTAAATCTTATTAAAATCAAAGTTACTTTTTGATTTATTTTTAAAAGCATACAATAAAATAATAAATTAACTGTGCCCTTTTTTCTCACTCACCAATACTTTCACATATAGAGTTTTATTCCATTTGGGATATTTCATTTAGTGGGACTACTGTGCCTTTTTCTTATCAGATGTACTGACAATTATTACAAATCATATATAGTTCATCCCCAATTTACAGTGGTTGGAGTTATGAGTCTTTGTTTACTTTTCATCATGAAGAACAACTAGAATCCAGTGGAAATGGTACTTCAGGTTTGAATTTGATGCTTGACTGAGCTCTTGGGGTGTAAGAGCAGAGCAGGAGGACACACCCTCCCGTGGTGCTGGGCAGCTCTGCCAGCCACCTGGCAAGGGCAGGCCCCTCCAGGGCAGTGCCTGAGTGAGCTGTGGTGTTCAGTAGGTCAGCTGTACTGAGTGCATTTTTTTTTCATTATTCAGTAAACTTTATTGGTACATAATATGCACAGCTCACAATCACGCACAGCATTGGGAAATTTGTACCAATGTGTGACACAGGGTCAATTCTCATTTTTACCCATGTCCCTGCCCATCCACCCCTGAGTGCATTTTTGACATGAGCTATTTTCAACTTCCATTGACTTCTTGAGGTGTAACTCCACTACAGATCCAGGACCGTCTGTATTTTGTTTATATTTGGCCTCTGATTTGTGGTGCTAGTGTGCTTGGCTTTTCAGTTTTATGTAGATTGCTGGTTGTGATTCTGGATATTTTACTCTTTTCCATCTAAAACAAGACAACAAGAAAATATAGGAGACAAGCACAATGGAAGAAGGACACAGAAGGTGTAAAATGGTGAGTAATAAGGTGCATGGATATATTCAGATATTCATTGATGTCCAGCCCTCCAAAAAAAAAAAAATCTAAAACTAAGGAAAAGGGTGAAGCAAAGGAATGATGGAATGACTAATGTGTGTTACATGCACCTGAAAATCTAAGAAGATGAAACACAGCACTTTATATAATTTATATGGACTGATAATCTCTGAGGAAATGAAATAAAAAATATTTTACTCAGGCCAAAGGGGGAAAATACAACATTTGTATTGGTAGTTTTATTTTCCCTGGTAATCTATCTTTGATTGTGCTTTTGCTTTAAAGATTCTTTTTTTTTTTTTTTTTGAGACAGGGTCTCACTTTGTAGTTCAGGCTAGCCCTGAGCTCACTATATAGCCCAGGCAAACATTGAACTCAATTCTCCTGTCTCTGCCTCCGGAGTGCTGGGATTACAGGCATGAGCCACCATGTCCCGCACTTTGGTATGTGGTATTGATTGCTTGTGGAGGTGAGTCACCATGCCCAGCATTGTATGTGGTTACCAGGGATTGAACTCAGGACCTTGTGCTTGTGAGGCAGGCGCTGGAACCACTGAGCTAAATCTTTGGCCCACTTTGCTTTAAAGATTCTTAATCAGTGTGGCTTTTATTTCATTTGTTTTTCTGCCTCTGTCCTTCCTTTATAGCTGTCTCTTTAACTTTCAAAACTCATGTCATTCTGGGTTCTGAGAAAGGCTCTCTAAACCCAGCATTACCAACAATTTTAATACTCATGTTTTCAATTTCTTTCCCCTGTGTAGCCCCTGGGATTTCTTTCAGTTTCTTGAAAGCTTTGCTATGCATTTAAACAATGCTTGCAATATATTGCACACTGGCTTTCTAGATATTTTCCAATGAGAGTATATTGAGGTTAACTAGATGGTCATATTGTCATTCATAGATATTTTCATCTCATGTTTATGCCTGCCTTTAATCTTAGAGGGATATGGAAAATTACAGTGCAAGTACTGAGCTTGTCTAAATGTAACGTATCACCTTAAAGGATATTTAGCATTTAGCAACATTTAGCAACTTCAGAATGCCATAAGAGACACATTAAATATTTGCTATTAGTACTGAGTTTTGCTCTATTTGGATCTGGAGTTTTTATACTGTTAGTGCTTATTGGCTATTGCTCACTCATAGACCTTCTATTCTTTTTTTTTTAATTTGGGAAAACCTACATTACTCCCATGAACACTTCCAACCAGGTCCACAAGTGAATCATGGGGCATCCATGATCTAAGCACCTTCTGAATGTGTGAGGAATCTTAGATCTAAACCACAACACTTCCTTTGTTATTCAAACTTGCAGTGATGTGAGTCAAAATTATTCCATTTATAATGATGATGATGTTCATGCTTGCCAGTGAAATATCACTCTTATTTTTCCTTTTCCTTTCCTTTCCTTTTCTCTGACCTTGTCTTTCTTCATATATCCCTTTTTTCTTATCTTCTCTAATCAGTCCTGTCCTAAAACATCTGAAAGCATCCACTGGAGCAACTCAGTTAAAGTACAAAACAATGAGAATAGAAATAAGAGATAACTGTTATCTATAATTTAGTAATAGAAGATTTCTTATGTACTCAGTATTCTGATATATAATTATGTATATATTTATATAAGTATGACTTTATACTTGTATGTATATATAATTATTACTTCAACAAATGTTTCAAACACTTTTGATTTTCAACCAAATACTGGATGACATGGTCTACTATTAACCAATTTTAACACAGTGGTTCTGACATCTGCCTGACAAACCAAGATCCTGAGTTCAATCCCTGGTACCACATATCACAATGTTGGGCTTGGTGGCTCTTGTCTATAAGTCCAGCACTCAGAAGGCAGAGGCAGAAGGATTGCCATGAGTTCACAGCTAGCCTGGGCTATAGTGAGCTCCGGTACAGCCTGAACTACCAAGTGAGACTTTGTCTCAAAAAAATGTGTGTGTGTGTGTATGTGTGTGTGTAGTTGTTGACTTACATTGTATTAAGAAGCAATAAAGAAATGCTTTTCAAAAAGATTGTGCAAAATTATTTACAGTTGGACACTTACTTGTGTATAAAGAAAATAAAGTCAGTGATGTCATTGAAAATAACTGGAACTGAGGGTTGGTAAGGACTGCGGTTATTGTGACCAAGGAAAGTTTTCATGGAGTGGTTGAGAGAAGAAACATGGCACAGCTGGACTGGAATGCCTTGTTATACTCAGAAGCATGGATGTGAGGGCGATCCAGCTGGGACAACATCTTACATCGATCATATCTAACTTCACAAACCCAGCCCTAATCCCATAAACTCACAGATATATATATCAATAAATGTTTCTTCTTTTGCTCTGGTAAAACAAGAAATAATGAAATTTCTTGACTCATAGGCCTACTTTTCTTACTGTGCTATAAGCACTAGGAGGACAAGCCTTGCTTACATTCACTTTTCTATGTCCTCAGTCCTCACTTCACACCATCTGCTCATTATCTTCACAAGCAGCTTACTAAGTTATGTAAGCCTCATTCTGCCTCAGGGCTTTTGCAAGTGATTCAGTTTCTGCTGGAGATGAGCTTTTCCTTATTTGCTCCCTAACTATTGAATCTTGTTCACATCCCATTTAAAGAAGAATTGCTCTGAAAGTCAATTGCTAACCAATCTGCCTGATAATGCTCTTAATATTCAGATTCTAGCCACCATAGGTTAACAGAGGTTTAAGTTACTTTCTTGTTCCCAACAAGTAAAATTAAATGTAATAATAGAGAAAGAGGAGAGACATATAAAATGAGCCCTAAATAACCCTAACCATGTATCTACAGAGTTTCCAGCCTACAGAAAAGGAAGGGGGAGCCCAGATGCACTTTAGTAAATTATCAGAATTGAAAGCATCAGTATGGTTTGATGAGGATGAGCCAATTACATTTCTCTCACACATTGTCAGGTTGATGAGGCTAAGAAAACTTTATTTTCTCTCGCGCAGTGTCTTGAGGTAGCTTCTGATCCTGGGGAAGGTCTTGTGATTTGTAAAGGCCCCCTTGAAGCCTTCTGCATTAATAAGTATATATTTGTGCCTTGCAGCCTGCTGACCATGGACTGAGTGCTTGGAATGTATAAGACAAAGCAAAAGTCTTCTTTATGTTCCTGGGCTTGTGTATTTTTCTCCAGCAATGAAAAGGTCGCTGATGTGGAAAACTGATACTAAGAAGGTCATAATTAGTTGAGGTTTATTGTTTGTTTGGTTAATTTTTCCTATACCTGACTATATGGTTTAGAGCCCTTTGGAACTGGTTTATGAGGGGAGTTTGGAAATGTTTGAGGATCCTACCTAGAGAAAGCTTCAAGTGATGTAAGCACAGCTCCATGGGGAAGTCCAGTGTTAGCTCAGAAGAGAAGAATACCATAGAACATGGATAGATAAGTCAAGGCACATAGGTTTCAGATAGAAACCCAGACTCATCATTAGAAACCATCTAAGTCAGAAGTAATTGGAACAAGAAGTTGAAATGCTAAAAGAAAGTGAAAGTCAACAGAGTTCTCTGCCAGGTTAAAATATTCTAAAAGAAAAAGACACAATTTGTCCATTCAAATCTAAAGAAATTAATTCAACTGTGACTCCACTACAAAAAATGTGAAATTAGTTCAGGGATGAGATAAAAGACATTATATGGAAATTTAGATTTTGAAATGGAAAAAAAAGTGTTCTAAATCATAAAATGTGAGTAGGTGTAACATTTTTATTTCAAATATCTATGTGAAGGAAGGCAAAAACTACAATAATTTTATAGCTCTACAAATGAATGTTATAAAAATACTTCAAAAGAGGATATAGCAGAAGATATATGCTTAGGATTCACATTACATAAGTGAAATGGTTTAATTTATTTAAAGATAAACTCTGATAAATTCAATGTATTCACCAGAAAGACTTAGGTGCCATAAAAATTATGTCATAACTACAAAACTAAAAAATATCAAAAGTGAGATCATAGAAAACATGGAAGACAATATAGCAGTGCTTAAAGACAGACATAAAATAGTGTCAGAGAACAACGCAGAATAGACTGACAGAGAGACAGACAATGCTTTTTAGGAAGAGTGTCAAGAAACTGTGGAGAAGAGGACCCACACCAAATCATGCTAGAACAAGCAAATCCTCACTTGTGAAATTCTCTTCTATTATTACCTTGCAATTTATGCAAACTAACTCACAATGTGTCAATAGAAGAGGGTATAATAATTGTCAGGCATGGGGGTGCATCCCCATAATCCCTGCACTCAGGAGGCTGAAACAGGAGGATCACTGCAAGTTTGAGATCAGCCTGGACTACAAAGCAAGACCCTGTCTCAAAAAACAAAAACAAAACAAAACCAAAATCTACGTAAATGTAATAAGTAAAATCATAACACTTCTAAATGAAAATGAAAAAGTCTTGTGATCATGATTTGTCAAAAGAGTGAAAATGAAAATCTGAAAAACAAATGTTAAAAATCAATACATTTGATTTCATAAAAACTAAAACATAGTGCATAGTGTTGAAAATTGAATGATGCATAAATACTTAGGAGAAAAAGTCTAAAATCAATCATAGTAATTGGACTAGTGTTTAAACATTTAAGGAATGTTTCAACTGTGCAACTATTAAGAAAACTACTAAATAAACAATGTACATGCAGAAATGAAAAAAGCAATTCTTTAAATAGAAAGGAACATGGCAGCTAAACACACAAAAATGCGCTCACCACCATTTCCAGCTAGAAACATGCAGATTAAAATTCAATGCAATATCATGCTGTATCAGTCAGAATGACTCGATCCCAAAGCTGGGCGTTTCAAGTACATGGGGAGATACAGGAGCAGAATAACTGTGTTTCTCGGGTCCTAGTGCTGGGATAATATCTAAGAACAGAATCAGTGGAAAACAATCCTAAGTCTTTTTAAACTACCTGCCATGCGATGGAGTCACTCTTCTGCAAGGTTTCCTCCAAAGGAACTGGAAGCACGCTTCCCTGCAGAGTTGTGCTTAGATTTAATTGCAATGGTTAACTAAAATATTGCAAATTTCCATTACAATGTGAGTAGGTGAATAGATCAGGCAATGCAATATCATTGAGCAATAAAAAGGAGAAAAGCATATGTGCCTGGGAACATGGGTCAATCTAAACATAATTATTCTTAATAAAAGAATCCAGACCAAAAATTACTATATAAAGTAGGATTGCATTTACATAAAATTATGTAAAGCAAAAACTACTATATAGAGTATATATAACATCTAAAAACCACAAGTGTCTGGCAATTACAAAAGACCATGAGAAAATGAGGGAAAGAGAAATATGTTTATTTCTCACTGTGGTGATGGCTTCATTGGTGGTATCCCATAAAAATTAAAGTATGCTTTAAATACATAGAGGCTACTTTCCTCAATTAACTTATAAAATTGAAATACTATCCCACGTCCATCCAGGGTTCGTTCCATCCCTCGGTGCACAGGAATCACTCTCTCACTCTTGTTTCACGGTCGGTCTGGGTGTACAGTCTTTCTGAAAACCGTCTTCAGAACACATCAGTTTAGAACACTGACTCTAAACATGCAGTCTAGAGCAGGTGTGAACAGCTCATCTCTGCTCTGACAGTGTGGAAGCCGGGCGCTGGAATTACATAAAGACCCAGCCGTTCACCTGACTAGGAATTGATCTCCCTTTCACTGGGATGATAGAAAAGTACCCGTGTCTCTTCACAAGGCTGCTTGGTTCCACCCACCCTTGTGTGTGGGGCCTAAGCAGAGACGGCAGAGATTAGATGACTCCCTGAAATCACCCAGGGTGCATGGAACTTTACTTCCATAGTATTCTATTTTCAAAGCAAACTATTTAACTGGACCATATTCAAGAGGAGAAAAACTAAATTTCTCTTATTTGGTGGGATGAATATCAGGATTTCAGACATATTGGAAATATTAATACAAATGACAGTTTATAAGTATTAAGTTTTGTGTTACCTTTCCCCCATGGGTCTCAGTTCTTCAAGGGCAAGCACTTTCCTGTGTGACAGTTATTTTTTTCAAGTGCAAGGATTTTTTTTTACTGCTCTAACAAATGTTCCTACTCTGGAGATGCTCCTCCAAAGACTTCATAGTTACAACTGCCTAAATTTTAAAGTTGTATTAAATAGGATTCTAATGCTAAAGTAATCTCTAATCAGAATAGTAGATTGACTATTAAATATTATGCTGTACTTACTTATAATCCCTTCATTAGAAAGGAGATGATGTGTATAAAATGAATGCAAGGATATAAAATCTATTTTATTGTCATTGTATAATCTTTGCATTTCCTAATTAGCATCTTCACGTAACAATGCTACTATTTTAGCAGAAAAATTTTATTTGTTCAGTTTCTTGTGAAATTACAGGCACTTTGGGGATGGAGTATTACAGTATTGTCTGAATGCATAATTGAAAATTAATTGGTACAATACTACTGCCACAACGAAAGGCCTATACCAGTAGTTCTCACAAAATTGCTGTAATCAAAACTCATTCTTCATCTAGCTCATTTTTTGCTGGTACATTGTACTTGGCAAATTTATGTTATGAGAACTATTCTTTTTCCCATATGACTTAAATTTCAAAAGTTCATAAAATATTTTAATACTAAACATGCTGCAATAAACTGTGTAACTTCAAATTTGAAACCAAATTTTTTGTAATGATCTTGAAAAATTAAGAAACCACATTAAACATTTTTTTCTACTCTATCAGTTTCCACTGTAGTTTTCATTACATGACCTTGATAGGTTAGAGAATGCATGTTTAATCCATGACAGTTGAGGAGCTATACATTGAAAAAAATAAAGTCCAGTCAGAAATTGCACACATAGTTCTACTTCCCAAGGTAGTATTTTAATTCTTACAAACATTGCTTGCTAACTTTTTTTTAAATGAGTTTATTGCTATATTTTAAGAAGACATTATGATTACATTCACCTGTTGGGTTTGTACCTGTATGTGATATATCCTCATTCTTATTTCTCCCCATTCCCCTGCCCTCAGTTTTCAGCTCCTCGCTCCCCCGTGTACATAAGCTTTGCTTCCATCTTTTTCTTTTTACCTTAAAATTTTTTCTTGTCCTTCATTGCTTTCCTCAACCCTCTCCCCAG
>PVIC010052405.1:0-12150 GCA_004025085.1 Thryonomys swinderianus | reverse complement strand
AAAGCCATGAAGGCAGCATCCTGAGAAGAACTAATTTAGGCAGATAACTTACTCTTCCATACCTCTTTTCTTCACTGTAGACTCAGAATATATCAGTCCTTATAATCACAAATTTTAGGGAGTGCTTAAGAAGATAATATATGTAAAATATCTGAACTGGATACAACATCAACTAAGCATTCAGTAGTCATTCGTTATTATTATTGTTATTATTAGAAGTAGTAGGGTGAAGCATTGATAAGAAAAATACAATCTGGATTTGATTGTTCAAGTCTTAATTTAGAACTCTTCTTCACTTCTAGTTAGAACGTTAGATCTAATACATTTAATCTGACTTTTCTGTTAGAAGGGTGTGATTATATATATGTCAAAGAAGAGAATTATTCAAAGTTTAATTACAGTTTGGATGAAGAAGTTGATTGATTGTCTTTTGGCAATTGGAGCTTCTCTCCAAATCCCTACACTTTAGAAAATGAGCTGTTAACCTCCTCATCAGAACACTCACTATTTTAACACTGTCTGATAATGATTCCCAGTTTCATTACTTTAGAAGGGACCTGATGAAGACAAAGTTGATGCGACAATAAAGATAACACTTATAACAGAGTCCCAGGAAGAAAACAATGGGGGACTCAAATTTGAAAATCTCAAGAAGGTTAAGGGGACAGAATTTCTGGCTGCATTATGCTACTGAGATTCTGTGTTATTTGAGTGCCCTAATATGTTCAACTTGGTGCATTTAAAAAATGTTATATTAGATTGTCACAATGCTTTCAATTATGTATCTGAACTAAAATTTATTTCAATGCCTAATATAGAAATGCCTTGTTTATGCCATATATAAAAATCAGAATTAAACAAAAAGAGTTGGTTGGCTATTAGTGAAGAGAAAAAAACAAATGTGACTTAGAAAGACACCAGTGTGCATTTCCAGCACAGTTCTGGAGCCTGGACCCCCAGCTCCCACGCCAGTGATGGGAACATTTATCAAAGAGGTGGACGGCTTAACAGCAGAAGTCTTAAAATTACCGGTTTTCTCCTCTTACTTAATTTCACCACATCAAGCCTCTTTCTGATAATCTGACTTTCTTTATGGATTAGTCTGTAGAAAAGCAAATCTGAAAGCAAGAGGACCTCATCTGTTTGTTTGCTGTATGTTTCACTATAAATGAATGCATTTACATTTTTGTTATGATATACCAGTAAAGGAGAAATCATTTAATGTGAAATCTTTCCAGAGAGAAGGGGCTACTCTGGAAACTCTGATTAATTCAATTTCTGACCCTGCAGAGCTCAAGACCGGAGTCCCAGTAGTGATGGGTTTACTGAACTTACCAGATCTTTGCCAAGTTAGTTGTTCCACTCAGAGGTATCAGAAAATCTGTTAAAACAGACTTATACAAGATATATCATGTACAGGTGCAGTTCTCAATGATGAATGTGAAGATAATGTATATTTAAAATGTACCAGTAAACTCAATTAAAAAACAACAACAAACAAAGCCAAGACTTACAAACCTCACCCAACGAATACATTAGTGGTGCATACTTGTATAGTTAAATCTGTCAATTTACCTATACTTTATGATTTATAGAAACTTGCCTGCTGTGGATATTGCTCAACATTAACCTTCATCCAAACCAACAAACTGATGGAAAGAGAACTGAACCTAAAAAGGATAGAGTTTTGTCCCGTATGTTCTCCTGAGCAGAGCTACACCAGCTTTTAGGAAATTGTGTGTATCCTCATTCAGATACAAACTCTACCATCTCCAAACACATTCCTGGGTTGGGAGAAGAGATCTCTAGACCTTAAAGTACAAAATAACCACGAAGAGTGAGTCCCAGAATGGCCGAAACAGCAGACATGTTACCAGCCTCATAGATCCTTGCTGTTTCCTGCTCCAATCCAATAACAGGTGGCTGGAGAAAAGAGAAGAGGCTTTATTTAAAGCTAGCCCAGATAGAGAGACCCCACATTCAGCAATCTCACTGTGTCCAGGGGTGTGAGATTCTTTTACAGCAAGGAGTTGAGGGAAGAACAAATACAGGGACTATAGACAGCTCCAGGCTTGCACTATCACTTCTAGACACTGATTTCCTGGTGCCAATACTCTGCATATTCTGTCCATTCATCCGCACTGAGGAAAGGAGGGGCTGGGGGTTTATGCCCCCAGCGTAAGGATGTTGGAAAAGCTGCCTGTTGTTAAAGAAAAAATTCTAAATTTAAAGTTCTACTTTGCCATTCTGGTTATAGCCAGAGTCATAAGAAAAGCTAACCTTAAGCCAGGGATGAAGATAAGGAACCCAAGGACCCAAAGATAAACAAGAAACTTGAAATCAAATAGAAATCTATTTGGGACACTGGGAAGCGAAGGTGCCAAGATACTTTGGAAGAGCCAACTCACAGCTCTAGAGTCTGAGAAGGGAGCAGAGATCTTTACTGGCATTTATGTAGTGAGCCCTGCCAGGTGTTTCACTGGGCTGTTTTTCCCAAGCCTCCATAGGATGACACGTATTGCTATCATCATTGTATTAAAATATATAATCTGGTTACTTCTTCACAGTAGTCATAGCAAATGTGTGACTCTACTGTAGCTACACATCATTACCTTGGAAGAGAGAAGTCCAATAATACAAAAAAAAATCTGTTCAATAGTAAATCTCTAAAAAGTACATCAATGAAAACTTCATTTGTAATATATTCCTCTGTTTTTTACTACATAAGACAAGCAAGCCTTATAAAGAAAAAAAATGTTTAGTTCACAGTTCTGAATTCTGAAGGCCAAACAGCAGGTCACCTTTGGTTGTGTCACCTCATGGTGGATATTAATGGTGGGGATTCATGTGGGAAAAAGAAATCACTTCTCCAAACAGAGATCACTTTTCTCCAAACAGAAAATAATTTTTCCAGAGAGGCCAGTGTCCCACAATCCCTTCCAAGGACATTCTTTCTGTTAATCAGCTTTCCATGGCTATGACAAGATGCCTGAGAAAATCAACTTAAAGGAAGAAAGATTTTTTTGATTCACAGTTTGAGAAATTTCAGTTACTAGTCATTGTGGTCTGTTGTTTCTGGATCTGTGGTAAGAAAGAATTTCACGATGGATCATAGTGGGACAAAGTTGCTTATCTCATAGTGACCAAGAAGGAAAGAAGAGCAAACAAAGGGGAGAGACAGGGGAGAGAGAGAAAGGCAGACAGACAGAGAGACAGACAGAGAGAGGCAGGAGAGAGGGAGAGAGATTGAGGTTCCCTTTTATTTGTTCTCTTTTATTGTGTTTATCAGTACATTTTAAGTATACATTATCATCATATTCTCAATCTAGAATTTGTACCTGTACATGATGTACCTTTATTCTCATTTTCCCCATTCTCCTGCCCTTTCTACAATCCCCATCTCATATACATAAGCTTTGTTTCCATTTTGTTTTTATCATCAAATTTTTTCTTTCCTTTCTTTACTTTCCCCTACCCCCTTTTCCTTTTCCCTTTGAACATTTTTCTTCCTATTTCAAAATACCTATCATACATTTTGGACCTCATTTACACCTTCAGTTTCTCAGTGCAGAGAAATGATACAGTATTTATATACCTGTGTCCTATTTATTTCACTTATGTATATGGACTCAAGGTATATCCATTTAAATATGAATGTCTCTAACTTATCATTCCTTATAGCTGAATAATGCTACATTTTACAAAAAAAAACCCACACATCTTTATCTAGTCTCCAGTTGAGGGGCATTTGAGCCCATCAAGATTTAACTATCACATCACTTCTCGGCCTTTTGGCTAAGATCAAGTGAAGATTTAACTATCACAAACTGTGCTGGTATAAAAATGAGTGTACATATGTCAGTGTGATATGATGCTTTTAATTCTTTGTGTATACACCTAGCAGGGAAATAGCAAGGTCAAATGGGACCTCTAATCCTAGTGTCTTAAGGAATCTCCACACTGATCTCCCCAGTGGTCCCAGTCTACGTTCCTACCAACAGTGAACAAAGGTTCCTTTCTCCCCGCAATCTCACCAGCATTTTTTGTTAGTTGATTTCTTGACAGTGGCTGTTCTTTCTGGAGTGAGATAGAGAGATTCCCTTTTAAAATGAAGTCACTCCCTTGAATTCATTAAGCTATGAATCCAAAAAGGGATTAATCCATTTACACGATCAGAACCCTCATGATCTGATCCCCCCTTGAAGTTTCTACCTCTGAATATTTCTCCTTTGGATCAACTCTTTAACACACTAGCTTATGAGTAACATTTAAGACCCTAACTATAACATTCCCGGATATCTAAGGAAGCCTATTAGGCCTCACTTCCTAAGTTCTGCCATGTTCACTGAGGACCAACCACCCAGCAAACCTTTGGGAACAAACTACATCCAAACCACATGACATGGGCACAGTAAACATTATATACATAGCTCGAGTGTTAGCACTATATTC
This sequence comes from Thryonomys swinderianus, assembly GCA_004025085.1. Lineage (NCBI taxonomy): Eukaryota > Metazoa > Chordata > Mammalia > Rodentia > Thryonomyidae > Thryonomys > Thryonomys swinderianus. Next base: position 7,698 of record PVIC010052405.1, on the reverse strand, counting down.
AGCAGAAAAGTTGAAAGCAATAACACTAAAGCAAAGGAACCATTCAGCCCCAGTGCTTACATTACTAGCAATAACTATTGTGGAAACAATGAATAGCAATATCTATGGTGGATAAAGAAAGAAAAGCAAGGCAAATGTAGGAAGATGAGAATTCTTTTCATAAGAGAATATACAAGTACAGCATCTGATATCAAAAAGTTAAGTTACAGTAGACATATTGGGACAGATATATACAGGACACAGTCAGAGATTTCAGTTTTTCAATTAGGTTGATATGATCAGTTTATTTTGATCACTGTCATACTTTTATTAATTAACTATTCACAAACTTTTAAAAAGCCCTGTGTTGAAGAGCTTCTAAGGTGCCTTCCTTCATGTAGTCCCCAGTCCATCTGAGGAGAGAGCTGGAGGCATGTGGCTGTCATCAAGGCTGGCACATGCCATGATGAGTAAGGCCCAGGACAGACACTGCCATCACTGCACCCTGGCACGGGGCAAGTGGCACAGACGATTTTTGTGTGCAACTAGAAAAAACAATTTTGTAGTTTGAAGATCTACCTCCTTGTAAAATATAAAACAAACACACAAAATTACTTGCTGCCTGCCTGTACTGGGTAGCTTTGCATAGACATGATATTGTAAACTGTAGTTTTACTCACCTAACTGGGCTTCAGCTGACATTTAGATCCTTTAAAAGGACAAAAGACTTGTCATCAGTGAGAATATGTGAAGAAGTGTTTTTAAATTCTGAAAGTGTTCCCTTAAGAGGGGTGACAATCCTCCGAGCAAGGCAGCACGATTACAATAAATGTCAAACACCCCAGAGGGACTCCTATGAAGGGGGCAATACTCTCTGAGAGGAATCAGCGAATGGTTGAAAAGTGCAGGCTCCTTACTGGTACCCTCCCTTTTATGGTAGAGCATGCCCTCGTTTTGTGTGACTATTCGTTAACCAGAATTTAGTCCTTCCTTGTATTGCTGCCTTTTGAAAATCACTGAACAATAGTAAATTTCTCTCATAATCCTTTTGGGCATGGGAATAGTATCAGATGAACTAGATTCGGGTCTCAGCCCAGTCTCCAGCTGTGATCTGAAGGCAATTGTTTAATCTTTCTAAACCTCTATTTTCTTCCGAACCATTTTATGATGAGCAATTTCAAACAAAAGGATAATCTAAAAGACTTAACAATGATTAGTCATAACCCCATTGCCTGGACTTTATCAATATTTTACTATATTTTCCTTATCATGTATGTATTCATGTATCTATTGCTCTATCCATTCATTAATCCATCTTAATTTTGAATAAATTTCAAAGTAAATTCCCAGCTATCAGAATACTTACCCAATATACGTTTATATATATATATATATATATTTTTTTTTTTTTTTGAGACAGGGTCTCGCTTTGTAGTTCAGGCTGGCCCTGAGCTCACTATGTAGCCCAGGCAAGCCTCGAACTCAGCAATCCTCCTGCCTCTGCCTCCTGAGTTCTGGGATTACAGGCGTGAGCCACCATGCCCGGCACTGAATATACATTTACATTTAATATATATATTTAGCTAAAGTTGAATATCTGTTTACATTTTTTTTTCCCTTTTGGTTTGTGGTGCCAGAGACTGAACTCAGGGCTTCTTGCATGTTAGCCCAGTGCTCTACCTCTGAACTACACCCTCAGCTGAAATTTATTTTTTAGATGTAACATGCACATGCATTCAAAATCGTTAATCTTATGTGTACCTTTGCTGCTTTTGTCAAATGCATATACTGATGCAACCTAATAAAGATAGTTCTATGATTGAGCATTCAGTTTTTACAAAGTTACTAAGTGGAGTTGAAAGAACTTGTTTCAGAGTTGTGAGAACAACCAAACTCATGCACAAAGTGCTGTGTAGCTTGTAAGTAAAGTCAAGGGTGAGGCACTATTTCTACATGTGCAATTAAGATGATCATTGTCTCTTTGATGAGTATCTATACAAAATGTGAAGCAAATCCTGAGAGGGTGACAGTTTTAGTTAGACTTACAACCTTAATGACTAGAAAAATCTATCACTGCCCCAGTGTTAAATGTTAAGCAATTTTCATATACAAGTGCTGGCAGTGTGTACACTTGACCACTGCAGAGCACTTGAACATTTGACTGGTGCTTGTTGTAAATGCCAGGGAATTCTCATTGTTAGTATCGTCAGGGATGTAGTTATGGTGTACTGTGGTTAATAAACTGATATTGTAGAGAAAATTGGTCCAGACTTCTGAGGAACATGGCCTTTCTGAAAATATTGGGCAAGTGTGATAAGTTAGAGATTAGATTCAGGTCCTGGGAGAGTCTTCACTAGCAGGTCCAGGCAGGGCCTCATTGCTGCCCTCAGAAATCAGTGATTTTGCATAGAATAGAGTGCAAATTCTAAGGAGAAGAATAACTACAAATGCATGTTAGCAAGGACTCCTCCATGTGTCAAAAGTATTAGAGGCCTAGGATCTTATCCTGCTTGCAAACAAATAATTAGCTTGCCACAGTTTCATGGATACTGGCCGGATACATAAGAATCCTGAGTCAAAGAATTTTATCACAGTAGAGTAAGCATTATGAATTTTAAGCTTGCATCGGTTTCTCTTGACCCCCAAGTTCCATGAGAATGATGAAAAAAAAAAAGAAAGAAGTTTAGTCTTTCATGGCCTAATTGAGCTACTAATTTGAAAAGTTTGAGGCAGTTTGGTTTGTGGATTTTTCTTAAATGGGATAATAGATATCTATTTTCATTATTTAAGCTTTTGAAATTGAGCATCAAATAAAATCAAGCCAAGGTTCCCTGGACATAGCCAGGTAAACTAAATAGATAAGCCAAATAAAATAGATCATCACTGCAATATTAAAGGTGAGGAGTAGTAATGGGAATGGGAAGAAGAGAAAATAAATATTTGGACTACATTTTGGAAGAAAAGTTAATATTTGCTGTTCAATTGGATTTCTTAGTAAAGAGGTAATCAAACATGACTTAAATTCTGGCTTAAGCAATTAGGTGAATAAAGATATCCTCTTCAGAGATTAGGTACACTAGACAGAAACAAATTTCCAGTGATAAGAAATTAAGAGTGTTTATATAAATATAGCCATCTAGTTGGAGATTATATATTGGCATTAGTGACACAGAACTCAGAGGAAAAACCTGAGATGGAGCTGATTATACAAATGCTATGCAAAGACATTTATATTATTTATTGATTTTTAGTAGCAATTAAAGAAATTTCTTTGACAAGAGCTTAAGGAAAGGCGTCAAGGGACTTTGACATTTAAAATTTGGATAGGAAAGATGAGCCATTTAAAAGAGGATGGCCCAAAGAGAGGGGTGAGAGGAGAGAGGAAAGGAGGAAAGGAAGGAGAGAGAAAGAGAGAGAGAGAAAGAGAGAGAGAGAGAGAGGAGAGAGAGATAGGGAATATTAGGTGGTGGTAAGAAAACCAAGTGGGTGATATTGTGAAGTAAGGAGAGGAGATAATGATAGCTTCCTTCTGACTAGATGAAAACAAAAACTTCCTGTTGATTTGGGCATGTGAAAAATCACTGGAGTGAGTCTAGCTGAGTAGCCCAGAGAGTGGCTTGATTTGAATGGCTCAAAGAGAAAACAACCACCAGAAGTTGCTTAAGAGTGAGGCAGTTACAACTCATCACTCTATATATGGAAGAGCATTTCTACATGGTAGAGAAAAAACACTGTGAACTTCCGATTTTCCCTCAATTATAACACAGAGAGGGCTGGCCCTTGAGGATAAGTTAATTTTCTGCTCTTTCTGGGTAAAATGGCAATGATTTAATTGAACATTTAAGAAGGAGCTTTAATGACAAAGACATGACTCTAGTTTGCTTAGAGGGCAAATCAGTTTGGGTTTGAGCCTCTGATGGACTGCTGTTTCTTGGCATCCTCTTATCCTCTATTTAATTTCTTGCCCTTCTTCTTGAATGTTCATATTTTTTTTTATTTCCAACATATCCTTCCCCTAAAACTACAAATGTGATCAATCGCTCCCATTTCTTTAATTAATTAATTAATTAATCCTGCTGTCTTAACAAATGAGCACCCACTTTTCTCATCTTTGACAGCCAGCTCCTCAAAAAACGGTCTACATAAACTGCTTACACTTTCTACGTCATATCTCCTCATCAATTTGCTGCTGTAGATTTAATTTTCATCATTCTGTGAAAACTTTCACTCTAGAGATTGATGATTGCGACCCTGAAGCCAAAAGCAGTGACACTTCTCAATTCTCCTTTCATTGTTCTAGGGACTTAACTGCCATTACTTCAATCTTAGAATCTAGTTTTCCTGAACAATTCTCTATGTTTCTGCCTGTGTTTTCTCCCCTTTTTTGATTGCTCCACATGTCTATGTAAAACATTTTCAGATACTCTGCCTAAGCCCTTTTTAAAAATGAGGATACCAAGAGTTCATTCAGTACTGAACAATCAGCACTCAAAATCTCTTTTAACTTCAGCTTGGGAGAATAAGATTTAGGCATATCCTGCAAAGTTAGTTCAGGATTCCTTATAGGTAAATTCATATCGTTCATTAAATGAAAGGAGTCTCCTTATTTCTTGTAATGATACTTTTTCTTATAGCATCTTCCCATACGAAATACTACAGAGAAAATAAACTGTCCCAGAATATTAAAGAAACCTGAGAGTTCATTGTGGCCTATGCAAATTATATAGACTATAAAGAGAGTTGAATACTTTCAAGTTAAGATAAAATGCAAAGGATTAATAGAGAAGGTAGTTATCTGGCCCTACAACCAAGTGACTAAGGAAGCCTTCCGAAACCCGGCATGGATAAAGTCCATTCTTGGAATAGGTGAAACAAAGAAATGCCTATTGGCCAGGCGATTTCTATAGGAAAGCCCAAAGAAGACAAGAAAATTGTGTGATAGAGATATTAAAAGATAATTTATGTATGATGACCTCATTCTATGTATTAGGATTGTGTAAGAAGCATGGCTGGTAGTAGTGAGCCAGCAGAACTTTGAACAAGTGAAAGGCAAAGCTGTCCAGTAGAAGACAGATGCTTACACGTGAAACCCAGTAACATGGGAAGCGATGTGACAGAGGAAGAACACAACCTCTGAGAATGTGTAGGCACAAGGTTAAAGCAGTATCTCTTCTGGGAGGAAAGATGGATAAGTTAAGGGCCAGAAAAATGAGTCACACAAAGTCTGAGGAAACTATGAAGCAGAAAAAAAAAAAAGTGGTTTATAGGGCTCTGTGAAGAACCTAAAAGAATTCAAGAGCTCTGAGAGTAGCAGATGAAAAGGAAGATTGGTGAATGAAAAATGAGTTTAGGGAAGTAGACAGGGTGAGATAAAGAAGAGCTCTCAAAACTTAGTTAATTTTGGGGCCTTTTTCTAAGTGTGATGGAAGCCCTTTAGTGATTTTGCTAGGGAAGTACTGTAGGAACTAAATGTAATAAAGTCCTTCCCCCAGATTTCTACCTCCCTAAGCCTAATGATGGAAGCTGGTAAACAGATACCTGGACATTGTTTGAAGTGACTGATTTCATGAAGTGGAATTTATTTGCAAATTATATGTCATTTATTAAAGGATTCTGAGCATTGGGCTGGAGGGTTAGCTCAGTGGTTCCAGCGCCTGCCTCGCAAGCTCAAGGTCCGAGTTCGATCCCCGGTAAGCACATATAATGCTAGGCGTGGAGACACGCCCACCAGCAACACCGCATACCACAATGCCGGATGTGGTGGCTCACGCCTGTCATCCCAGCACTTGGGAGGCAGAGACAGGAGGATTGCTGAGTTCGCAGCGGCTTGCCTGGGCACCATAGTGAGCTCAGGGCCAGCCTGAACTACAAAGCGAGACCCTGTCTCAAAAAGCAAAAAAAAAGGATTCTGAGTATTTGACATGATATATGTGTGTTCGTTTTAGAATAAACTAGTATAGATCATGTACCTTTGCTAAGATAAATGCACTTGAACATGGAGCAAGCAATGCCCCCAATTTCATTGCCTTTTACCCTGGGAGAAGAACACATATCAATCAGCAGACCCAGGATTAACGTCAACTGAAAAGTAGACCTCCATAGGAAGAAAGACACCTCAGATTTTTAAAATGTAAAATATACTCCACGACCATGAAAATGCAACAAAAAGAGAAAAATGAAAGAAAAAGGCCAATAACAGTGGTAAAGACAAAGGGTCTTCAACATGAGGGCTTCATCTTCAGTAAGTGAAAAGAAAGAACCCACAAGCTTCAAACAATGGCCCAAGAGCAGTCAGCCAGACCAGCAGCTGCCCGTGAAAACCACGTAATGGGGTACACAAGGCTGATCTGGGCTGAGACTTGGCTCTGAGTTGCTGGTTCTGAGTTGGTACATTATGCTAATTTCTATCTGGGGAGCTGCTCACAAATTAACATGAAAATTTATAGCCACATTTTTTAAATATAGCTTTAAAAATTATTATATACTTTCAAGTATAATTAACTCAGTGTTATTTTAGAATTAATGGCCTTGTGTTGAAAGTCTGGTGCAAGATAATTTCACTTGGACTTAAAGGAGGAATGCCACTCCCATGTGACTTCCACTCTATTTATGATCTCCATATCTAGGTAGGGCTAGTCCTTGATTTATTCTTCCAAGTTACCAGTTCCAGGAACCTCTTAGTTTGAAACAATGACTGATAAACATAAAAACAGTTAATATTTATGAGCACTCGCTATGTGCCAGCACTGTTCTGAATGCTTTACTTGATTACTTCATTCAGGAAAACTCACAACAACTTTATTTTTGTCTGTATTTACAGATGAGGAAACAGGCACAATGAATTAAGTGACTAGTGAAGTCACACTGTAGAAAGGGTAGTCAGAATTCCAGCTTATGTGGTTCCTGAGCTCTTTGTTCTAACCACTAGAATATATATCAGGTAACCAATTCTTACTTATGGAGCTGTGGTCAGAGACGCCATGGAAAGTGACATACACTTGACAATGTTAAAACCATATTTTCCTGAAAAAATGAGTTTGGAAAAGAAAATGCTGGCATGACTTACCTTGTTAACATATATGCTTCTCCAATTGCCTAATGGAGACTAGTTTGGATAAAGGTAGCGGTGATTCCACTCTCTTCCACAAAGGATTTTCTAACTACTTCTGAGATAGGATGGTAATTTGATCCACGGGGTCCTCATAAACATGGTTTAATTACCACTGTACATTACAAGCCTAGATAAGCTCATTTTAGACTTTAATTTTGAATTCCATATGCAGCCTGGTCCAAAGTAAAAATGTTCATCATACTCTATTTCTTTATGCCATTCTATTCCCTAATTCCTAGGTGCTTTTATACTTTTGTTAATTTCTTCAAAAATTTTTTATCAAGGGCTGGGGATTTAGCCCAGTGGTTTCGGTGTCTGCCTGACAAAAATTTTTTATCATAGTTTGCCCTACTCTTACTCTTGATTATTGTTTCTTATTATTTAAATGAAAAAATTAAAATATCAAAAGCAAACTTCCACAAATATTCATATATTATACATAACTGACTCTGCATATGAGATTGTTTGTGCTAACTATTCTTCTACTAACTCAGATATAGTCTGCTGGTTCTTTAACCATATCAACTGCTAAACTTGTATATGAAACTAAAATTCTATTCCCTGGGTTCTACTTACAGAATTGCTCTTTTCTTTTTCTTTTTAATTTT
>PVIC010052404.1:0-12171 GCA_004025085.1 Thryonomys swinderianus | reverse complement strand
AAAAAAAAAAAAAGAATAGGATAGGCATGGCAATGGTCTGTAATCTCAGCACTCAGGGAGGCTAAGGCAGGAGGGTCACAGTTTCGAGCCCAGTCTAGGCGATTCAGCAAGACCTTGACTCAAAATTTTTTTTTTTTTTTTGAGACAGGGTCTCGCTTTGTAGTTTGGGCTGGCTCTGAGCTCACTATGTAGCCTAGGCAAGCTTCGAACTCAGCAATCCTCCTGCCTCTGCCTCCTGAGTGCTGGGATTACAGGCGTGAGCCACCACGCCCGGCACTGTGGTATGTGGTATTGATTGCTGGTGGACGTGAGTCACCATGCCGCGCATTGTATGTGGTTTCTGGGGATCGAACTCAGGACCTTGCACTTGCGAGGCAGGCGCCAGAACCACTGAGCTAACCCTCCAGCCCCTCAAAATAAATTTTTAAAAAAGGACTGAGGGCGTGGTTCAGTGGAAAGGCCCTGTGTTTGATCTCTAGAAGCCCCTGAACATGCACACATACACCACACACAGAGGTTTACTTAACTAAAGGTGTTGTAGCAAACAATGATAGCAATCCCAGCACTCAGGAACCTGAGGCAGGAGGACTGCCATGTGTTTGAGGCCAACCGGGCTACGTACCAAGACCTTGTCTAAAAGCAAAAAAAAGGGAAAGATGGAGATTTAGCTCAATGGTTCTAGCACCTGTCTAGCAAGCACAAGGTCCCCAGTTCAATCACTGGTAACCACATACAATACCGGGCGTGCTGACTCACGCCCACTAGCAATCAGTACCACACACCACAAGACCTGGTGGCTCACATCTGTAATCCCAGCACGCGGGAGGCAGAGGCAGGAGAATCGCTGAGTTCAAGGCCTGCCTGGGCTACACAGTGAGCTCAGGGCCAGCCTGAACTACAAAATGAGTCCCTGTCTCAAAAACAAAATGAAACAAAACAAAACAAACAAAAAAAACCCAAAAAACAAACAAAAAGGAAAACCATTGAAAAAATAAAAAATTAAATATTGTGATCAGATGATATTGTAAAAAAAAAAACAAAATGGAATTCTGGTTTAAAAAGTAGTAAAGGAAAAGGCTGAGGCAAGAGGATCTCACAGCTACTTAGACTGCTTTATTTAAACTACAAAGGACTGGGATGTAGCTCAGAGAGAAGGGCCTGGTTTGAACCCTGTTACTGCAAAGCACTGAGCTCAAACCATCCCTGTCCTGGTGGTTGGGCAGCCCCAGAGGTGGGAGCTCTGAGATACCAGCTTTGGGGAGCAACTGTAGCTTAGTCTTACTGTCTTTTGAAACACCATCTCAGCTGGGGATTTAGCTCAAGTGGTACTGTGCCAACCTTGGACGCAGAAGGACCGAGTTCGACCCCCAGCGCTGCAAATAAATAAATAAATAAAAAGGAGGAGGAGAAAAGAAACATTGTCTCACTATGCATACAGAGCCCAGGCTGGCCTCCAGCTCTCAGCAACACTCCTGCTTCAGCCTCCTGAGGGCTGGGATTTGGGGTTTGAGTTTCAGACCCAATTTGCCCCCTCAGCTAGAGGTCAGGATGGCTGGAATTGACCTGTTCCTGTGTTCCCAGTGTGAACAAAGCCAGGCTGCGTCAGTCCCTGGGGTCTCCCTAACACAAGTGACCTCCACTGCGGCTGGGCTGGCCTCTAGAAGGCAAGCCCATTTGGCCGTGGGTGGGGAGCAGCCCTGTATGGGTGCCGCCTGGCAGGGTTTATGGGACCTTTTGGTTCTCTGGGAAGTTTGTTTTCCCAGAAGTTGCAGCCAGCTCCCCTGAGATGACCAGGGCGCTCTTCCCTTCAGATGGGACAGAAATCCCAGGAGGTGTTGGAAGGGAATCAAAGTTGGCGCCCTCCCAGCTGGTGAGGGAGATACAGTGACTCCAGAAGTCTCCACCAAATTTGGAGCACAGGGCATCCCAGCCCAGCCCACCCTGCAGAGCTCTGCTAGTCAGAAATAAAATATTCGCGGTGCCTTAGACTCACTTTGGAGACTTGTTTGTTTGTTTGTTTGTTTGAGACAAGGTTTCACTGAGTAGCCCAGGCTGGCCTCCAACTCACAGAGATCCTCCTGCCTCAGCCACCCCAGTGCTGAGTGGGCAGGCACCTCAGTGTGAAGGTCCTTGCTTCTGTCCCCTGTACTGAGGGTAAAAAAAGGAGAACTCCTTCCCTCCTTTTTCTTCTTCTTCAGCTCGGGTATTGTCCCAAGTTACAAAGGATAACTCACAGCATGCTAGTTTCTGGCCCAGCACCTCTTGCAAATCTCAGCCATTTGCAGGGTCCTACACGGCTACCCCCGGGGCGCTGTGCTCTGGAATCTGCGCTCTGAGGCCCAGGTCAGAGGTTTCCTATTATCAAGCCCAGAATGAGGATAGATCCGACGCCCACCTGACCTCCCCCTGCCCCCAACAGCGGCCTCCTCCAAAGAAACGGCGTAGCTCTCTCGGGCCTGAGCAGCGATTACACTTTAATGAGGTCACTTTGCTGGTAAACTGTTCACCTGGCAATTTTAGCTGTTCCTCCCACCCTCCTTGGGATAAGTGTCACTGGGTCCCCCACCAGCCCTGGAGTGACCTCCCTCAGTTCTGCAGAGAAGGAATGGGCCTGGATTCTGGGGACCCTGGGCACTTACAGAAGGGGTGACACTTGATTCCAGAGACTCTGAGACCTGGGGGACCCGGAGACCCCTGGAATTCAGATTTATCACAGGCAATAAAAGACTTGGGGTGGGGGACACGACCACATGAGAGCTTTGTAGCTAGGCATAGCAGTGTACGTCTGTCACCCAGGCACTGGGGAGGCTGAGGCAGGAGGACTGCCAGCAGTTATGAGACCAGCCTGGGTTACATGGGAGTTCAAGGCCAGCCTGTACTATGTGGAGAGACCCTGTCTCACAAAACACAAAAAAGGGTAGCAGCTGTGTCCTGGGATGCTTAGTCCATGTTTGTCCTCATCTGTAGCCAACGGTCTCCAGCAGGCTATACCGCCCCTAGCTACAGGGAGTGCTGCAAAGGGCCTCTTTTTGGTTTATTTTATATACTGGGGATTGAGCTCAGGGCCTCTTCACTAAGCTGTAACCCTAGCTCTCTCTCTCTTTTTTTTTTTACTACTTATTTTGAGACAAGGTCTCAATAAGGTCCCCAGGTTGGTATCAAGCTCAAAATCTTCCTGCCTCAGCTTCCTGGTATGCTCGGATGACTCCACCACCACCGAGCCCTTTTTGGACTGTGTTCTAGGCCTCCCTGCACAAAACCCATTGCATCTGACTTTTTCAGTATCATGGAGCTGCTGAAGCTAGAAGTCCCCTGCTCTGGTGCCCTCAACCCAATACTGGGCGGGCCCTGCACACTCGTTCTTGTCCCTCCTGCTGCGCCGCGGACAGGCTCAGCAGACCAGGACTTGGTGATGGCGACCGAATTTGCGCGGGCCAGCGACGTCTCCTGAATCTGTCCTCCATGAGCACAAACAGGGGCTTGGAGAAGCAGCGACTGTGCCAGGCAGAATGCGCGCACCTCACCTGGTCGCTGCACACTTAGGTCCCTGCGAGCCACGTACGGTTGGAGAGGCTGGACACATCAGGCCCAAGTCGTGGCCAGTGGACACGCGAGCCGGGGAAGGAGAGGTAAACGTCTGGGCCCGGCAGCGCACCTGGCTGCCATCCCCCTCGGCCTCTTGGTGCTCCGCGTCACGCTCCTTCCAGGAGCCGGACGTGCAGGCCACACGCCCCCGTAAACCCGAGCCCCTCTGGGGTCCGCACACCCTGAGCGGCCACGGCATCAAAGGGCGGCTCTGTTCCCCGCGACGCCTGCGCCGCAGCTGTGTCGCCGCCGCCGGCCGGAGCCCCAGCGAGGTGCGGCCCTCGTCCCTCCCGGAGGTTCCCTCTGAAGTCCGGGAGGAAGTGCCGGTTCAGATGGAGGTCACCCGCGCCGCGGCCGCCCCAAATGTGCCGGAGATTTACGGGCGGGAGCGGGGAGGGCGGCTGTCGCCGGGGCCGTAAATCTCGCTGCGGCCGGAGGGGGCGGGAGGAAGCGGTTGTCAGAGGCGGGACTGATGAGCCAGCGGCCGGGGCTGGGCCGGGCGCGGAGGCCGCGTCGCAGGCCCTTCCCACCCGCCAGGGCCTCAGCGCCGCTGCCTGCACAGCCGGCCGCTCCCGGCGCGGCCAGCACACTGCGCATGCCCACGACCTGGCTCGAAAGAACGGCATCTGTAAATAAGTAAATAAGATTTAAAAATAAGGAACAGCAGCTACCTAACGTCTGCGGCCGGACACCTTCTGCTCCAAACTCGGTTTGTTCTCCCCTCATCTCCCGCACCCGCCCCAAGCACCTAGCAACCAAGGTTCCACCTCTGATCCCGAATCTCCACGAGTAAGAACGACCCAACCAATTGAGGATGACAGTGGCTGACTGACAAGTAGGCCAGCTAATTAAATGGGGACGCCCCATCCCTTGGTGGCCCCCACCAGCCAATAGGCTTGTAACCTGGATGGACTAAAAAGGGAAAGAAGGAGGAAGCCATTTCCTTTTTGCGAGAGGAGCTCGGTCCCTGATGTTGTTTGTGGACACTGGTCTCCAATTCCTTCGAATTTCTAGCGCAGGTTCTAACCCCCTTCCAAGACAGACTCTTTGATCCGTCACGGGTGTACATGGTGATCGCGGTGAGCCGCAGCTGTTTCTGGATCCTCTCTCTCGAGCACCGACCACCATTTTGGATTCTTGGCCTCTGACCCAGCTAGCAGCCGTTAGACCTCTCCTCCTTCTGGTCCTGTGAGCCCACCTAGGTAGTCCCTTGTGAAGTCATACAAATGTGTGTGCAGGTCGTGACACCCTGGAGAATCCCAAAGGACACACGTGATCTCCATGTTCTGTCATGAACATGGGAGTGGGAAAGGAGGGGACATGAGGGAAAGCGCCTCTCCAAGGCCATTTGAAGTGTGTGCTCGCTTCTAGAGGACATGTTTCCACAAGCAAGTGCTCAGTAGAGCAACCTCATGAAAAGTGCAGTCATTGTCACCCCAAGGGGCCAGGATGTCACTTTGCAGACAGGCTAGTTGGGTCTCAGAGAACAAAAAGGGTTTCCAGGGCACCCCGCTGGCCAGAGGAGGTGTGGGCACTCTGTTGAGGGCCTAGCTGCTGGAAGGGGCAGGTGGTGTCCCATGTTGTGGGGCTCTGGTCTTTGCTGGCCTGATGGAAGTAGGGACCCAAGGGTTGGGGCCTTGCTGTGAGTCGCTTGGGCAAGTGCTGGGTCCCAGAAGCCTTGAGAAGGAAGCTATGAAGAGAAAAGTTTCACACAGGAATGTGCCCCTCACACAACACATGTGTGTACACACACCCTGACGTGCCATCACTCCAACTCCACACTGACATACACTCCACATGTATGCTGCAGCCCCTGATTTCCCTTGTTCCTCCTCATTTATGGCCCTTGACATCCTCTTGGATGAGAAAGACTCAGCACATTTCACTGGTTTTTGTTTTTCGGTTTGTTTGTTTGTTTTTTAGACAGGGTCTCGCTTTGTAATTCAGGCTGGCTCTGAGCTCACTGTGTAGCCCCGGCAGGCCTTGAACTTAGCAGTCCTCCTGCCTCTGCCTCCCGAGTGCTGGGGTAACAGGCGTGAGCCACCACACCTGGCACTGTGGTGTGTGCTACTGATCGTGGTACTGGTGTGGGTATGAGTCACCACTTCTGGTATTGTTGTATGTGGTCACCAGGGATCGAACTCAGGACCTTGCACTTGCTAGGCAGACACCGGAACCACTGAGCTATATCTCTGGCCTCACTCTTTCTGGTTCCAGTTCTGTACAGGCAAAGACTTCTAATATTCTTTAATTCAACAGACAGGGCTTTGTCCCCACACACCTGGAGACCCTTTGGGTGCAGCCTTCCCTCCCCCAGGAGCTCTGCGATGGAGACAAGAGTGGGATGGAAACAGCAAACTGTCCTGGTTCGTGCTGGCTGTGCCAACAGGCAGCCCTGAGACATCTGAGCTTTGTTTTTCACACATGTGACAGACAGGCAGCTATGTAGGGTCGCGGAGATGGTCACTGTGGGCAACAGGGTGGACAGCAATCTAGGCCAGTGAGCAGGGCCAGCACAGGGACCGGTTTCCATGACAACCCAGGTGCTCTGGGCAGAGCCAACAGGGCTCTTTCAGTGGCAGTGGGCAGGGTTCAGAGGGACAGCATGGTTTGACAAAGTCCCTGCCTCAGCCAGGTGACTCAGCACCATGGAGGCCTGCTGAGGGGACACCTCCAACTCTGCGTCACTTTTAAGTGAGGCCCATAGAACATGGTGGCAGTTGTCACCTCGGTTGGTTCTGGGAGCCACCCAGGGATGGGTGGAACTCAGTCCTGGGGGTGGCGGGGGTTGTGTAGGTGCAACCTTGGGGTCTATGTCGGGTCCCTGCCCCTTCCTCTCTGGGGCTGCCCCCTGCTCTCCCCCACTACGCCCTTCTGCCTTAGAGCAGCTGACCACGGACTGACTCCTCCGGAACCTACGCCAGTGGGGGAACCACAGGGGCCTGCCTGTGGGGGGACCCTGAGGGCCCGGAGCCTCCTCCTTTGTTCCCACCAAACCTACTGTTTGTCCCATTGTGTCTCTGCCCCTGGCCCCAGCAGAGAGAGCAGAAGGCACAGATTTGAAGCAGATCTGGAGACAGAAGCTGGTTCCGTCTGCCGGGCCTAAGTCTGTCCGAACCTCAGTTGCATCTGTTGACGGAAGAGACGAGCCCAGGAACTGCCATCTTCCTCCAGTTCCCCTGCTCCAGGCTTCCTGGAGAACAGAAGGCTGGTGGGAGGCGCAGGCGTCGGGCGCACGGAGCTGAGGAAATGCGTGTGCCCAGAGTCACAACCAGAGAGCGGGGGCTCCCAGCCTTGAAGCAGTCAGGGAAGAGGAGTGGTGGGGAGGAGGGACAGAGACGCAGCATCCGCTGCAGGACTGCACGAGGGAGCCGGACCCTCAGCCACCTCTGTGCCACGGATGGGACGGACACGCGACCCTGCCAGCAGCTCAGCACGGCCTGACACATTTCTAACACTTGCCACACATCATGAAGGACAAAACAGCAAGGAGAGATGGGCCCTGACTGGTAGTTTACCTCAGTACACCCCAATATGCTCCACTGTGCGGCCCACTCTTCTGGAAGCGGCTGGTCACGATCGCTCAGGTGTGTGTTACCCTTGCTGCACCCCACGGGGCAAGCCCACCTCCCTAATTTTTTTTTTTTTTTTGAGGCAAGGTCTCGCTGTATAATTCAAGCTGGCCTCGAACTTGCAGCGATCTCAAGAACTAGGGTCACCATCATGTATTCACCATCATGCTCAGTGTTACACTGTTTTCCCCAGCTTCCTGCAGGACGCCCAAGCATGGCTCTCACCAGACAGACCCCAAGGCAGGCTGCAGAGGTACCCACTCCAAATGGGCCCAGAAGGCCTCTGGATCTGGCCACAGGCGGCTGGGACCCTGAGCCACGTGGCCGAAGGGTTCCATTTCCTCTTCTATAAAACAGAATCAAAGCCAGGCGCCGTGTGCACGTCTGTGATCTTGGCTGTCTGGGAGGCTGAGGCAGGAGGGTGCAAGATGGGGCTCAGCCTAGGCCACTTAGTGAGACCTTGACTCAAAATGGAACAAGGCAAAAAGGGCAAGGAGCACAGCTCAGGGTGAAGGGTGCCAGTTCAGGCCTGGGCTGGCACCAAGAATCAGAGCCAAGCTGTACACAGCATGTGGCCAGCTCTGGACAGAGCAGCCTGGGGTCTTCTTAAAAACTACGCCTGTCCCAGAGAGAAGCCATGATCAAACACAGTGTGTCCTGCACCTGGAGGAACAGCGCGAAGCAGGAGCCGAGGGGGGGGGACGGGATGGTGCCTTCAGCTGTGATCACAAATACAGTGGCTGCTGCTCCCGAGCGCCACCCAGCGGAAAGTCGGCTTCTAAAAACACAAGGCTGTGTCCTCGTCCACCTAGGTCACTGGATCTGGCTCCGTGCGACTCCAGCTCTTCCCCCAAACTCACAAAGACCACGAAAGGGACACGTTTTGATCCATTCAGGACATAGAGGCAGCCGGGACAATGAAACTAAAGACCCACAAGAAAGAGGAGTCCAGAATTGCCACTGAAAGTAGCAGGGATGGAGGAATGAGTGTGTTCAGAGTGAGGAGAGGATTCTGAGGGGATTCGTGACAAAGTATCTTTCACTGTAATAAACTGTGAAAATACCACCAGTCCCTGAACTTTCAGTTGCACCCTGTGTGGAGCACGGGGCTTTCCGGAGCACCGCACATGGGCCCTGCTGCCTGGACCCTCCCCTTTCCATGAGGGACCCCAAGGCCCAGAGTCACGGGCTAAGCCATCATCCTTCTAGGCTGGCGCCCGCCTTGTCCTGTGTCCCTCGGATTTCAGCTCAGCGCCTCCCTTAGAGGTCTCCTGTGTGCTCGCTGGGCGCAGCCAGCAGCAGATACTCTGCAGACAGGCAGTTGGAGACAATGCGGAATGGCGGCGGGCCACGCTTCCGGCACTTGAATGTGAACACTTACTGGGTGGGGAAAACTCGTCCTTGTCCCTGAATTCCTAAAACCTGAGCTGAGCTGCAATGGCGGGGGACTCCACGTGCTGCGAGCTCTTCCTTCTAACTGGTGACCTCACCGCTTTACGACAGTGCCGCCGGGTAGGAAATAAGATCCCCGGTTTTGCGTAGGATGCCCCTCTGCGCCTACCTCTCTCTGTAGGGGAAATGTAGTTATTGAGCTCACTCTGTAGCCCACGGTGCCTTCACACTCCCGGAGATCCTCCTGCCTCAGCCTCCTGAGTGCTAGGGTGGAGGTCGGTCTGGGCCTCTCTCTGTGGCTGTCTATAGACGAGGCCTCCAACTGGCACCATTTGCCCCTGGGACAAAGGTGGCTATCCCAGTTCAGCAACTCTCCATCCAGGAAGTCTTGGGTGAAGCATAGAGCTGGTGCTGAACCCAGGGCAGCTCCGTTGTCAGTTGCTTAGTGATCCAGCTCAGACTGTGCTGACCTTGGTCAAGGCTCACGGACTTCCATGCTGTGATGTGGCTCGTGTCCTGCGTCCTCTCCTTTGGCGTTGTGCAGGGCCTGTTGGGAGACACAGGCTGTGGCCACTTAACTCAGAACCCAGGAAGCTCAAAGAAGGGAGTTTGACATTGCCAAGCATGAAGGTGCATGCCTACAATCCCAGCACTCAGGAGGCTGAGGCAGGAGGATTGCTGTTGGTTTGAAGCCAGCCTGGACTATGCAGTGTGATCTTGTCTCAAAACAAACAAGCAAAAAAATAAACAGAAGCTGGGGATATAGCTGAATGATTCCAGTACCTGCTTTGCAAGTGCATGATCCCAAGTTCAATCTTGAGCGTCCCCTCCAAAATAAAAATAAAAACAAAAACAATAATACCAATGATATTCACCCCTTTCTGTTGCCATGACAGCCTAACATAAGGCCAGATATATAGTAGGTGTTCAGGAAAAGTAGCTTCCCTTTGTTTTCTTCCACCCTCCCTCCCTCCCTACCTCTCTCCCTACCTCTCTCTCCCTCCTTTCCTTCTTCCTTCCTTCTTCCTTCCTTCCCTTCCTTCCTTCCTTCCTTCCTTCCTTCCTTCCTTCCTTCCTTCTTTCTTTCTTTCTTTCTTTCTTTCTTTCTTTCTTTCTTTCTTTCTTTCTTTCTTTCTTTCTTTCTTTCTTTCTTTCTTTCTTTCCTTTCAGTACTGGTATTGAGCCCAGACTTTTCCCACTCAGCTACATCCTTGGTCCCTATTAACTAGTTTTTTGATAGAGTCACACCTCACTATGTCACTAAGTTGCCCAGGCTGGACTGGAACTTGCGATCCTCCTGCCTCAGGCTCCCAGGTGGCATGTGCCTTCTCGGGGGCCAAGTTGCTTTCTCAAAGCACATCTGCATCGTAAGAAGTAGTTTGGAAGCGTCAGGAAGGCAGAGGCTGAGAGATTCTCCAAAGACTGCACAACCAGCCCCAAGAAGACCTGGCTTGGAGGCAAGGAGGAGCTGCAGCCGACAGCAGGGCATGAGAGACCACATTGGAAGAGAACATGGGGAGGACAGAGACTAGGCCTGGCGATCACGAAGGGTGGAGAAGGCACAGCACCCACTGCTACTGCCCGCCGCGGTCTCCCTGGGCCCTTTGTTTTGTCCGAGATAAGAACGGGGCTGTGTCCCCAGCGGTCCTCGTGGGACACGTGTGCCGAGGACGTGGGTGAGAGACCCAGCCAGGGACCAGAGCCCCAGCTGGTACCACGTGCCACGATTTGCTTGGATCCCTTTCTGCTGTCCACTCTGGGTGCCTCAGGGCCAGATGTCCCTCCGGCCCCCACGTCCCCAGAGAGGCCACTGCTGGGTCCAGGTTTCTCTAGGGTGTTGCTCTGCACCCCTGAGTCCCAATCGGCCCTGGTTTAATTTCTATGTAAAACAAAAACCTGTCGCTCAGACCGAAGCTAAGATCCGAAATCCCCTTTAGCTCCAGCACATTGCAGGAAGATCAGCGCTGTGCAGGAAGCAGCCCGGCCCCCACCGCCTCGCCTCCTGCTCCTTCTGCAGCCTCTGCACCATTAACTCTCCCTCAGCTGCCTCCTCCCCTCCTGGCCAGGGCTGCCCGGTTGATTTCAAAGCCTTGGCCTGAGGAATTCTGTCAAAAATCAGTGTCACCTGGGAGGAGGCCCAGGGTCAGGGGACTTCCCGGCTACACAGGAAGGCGTGTTCTATTAGAGAAGGGAAATGTTCCTAGGCCCTCAGATGTTCAGCGACTAAAAATAAACTAATAGGCCTTAAATTAACTTTTTCTTTCTTTTGCCCCAACCCCCCACATTTCCACCAAGACTTCTTTTCAACTCGAAGGAAAAGCATTTATTATCTGAGAATGACACGCAGGAAATTAGACTTATAAATTGTGCTTAAAATGTTATAGTTTCCAACTTTCTTTAATGCTAATCTTCACGCTAATAGGTTGTGAGATACGTGTTTTGACGTGAGAGGTTTTTTTCCTTTCTAATTAATTCTCAGCTACACCACAGGAAGCATTTGTGGTGGAGGAATTCCAGGAGCTTTTGGCGCTGCTAGAGAAAGAGACGCTTGTCGGGTCTGAGGCGGCCATGTTGCCAGAGAAGCTTCTAGAATAATTCTTCTCAGTCACTGTACACTTGGATCACACAGAGTCAAAGCCTTACAACCCTGTGTTGACACAGTGTTCTTACCCCCAGTTATTTCCACAGTCCTGGGCTTCCATACTTCAACATATACTTCCTGTTCCTGTCTGAGAACCCCTGACATTTCCCATGTGTCCCAGGCCCAGCTCAAAACAGTTTTAGTCAGGCCACTGTGTCTCCTGGAATCCTGTGACCCCATACTTTTACACAGGTTCTCACAGCTGTAGTCCATGTTGAGTTCCTTTGGAGTTGGTGGATGTCAGTTCCCCTCTGTGTGAGAGGGTTGCTCTCCACAGCTTACTCCTCATTCACCTCAGCTCCCTTTCCTGGATGCCCAGGACGACATGGCTATGAGGCAAGCCCATGTGACCAGTATAGCCCAAGGATGGAGCTTTGGACCACAGTGACTCTGGATGTTACATGTATGAGTCAGCTTTCTGTTGCTGTGGCACCATACTTGGGGAAAACAGCATAAAGAAGGAAAGAGTCATTCTGACTTATGGTGTCTGAGGGTTCAGTTCATGCTTAGTTGGCTCCGTGGCTTCTGGGCTGTGGGGAAATGGGAACATCATGGTGGAAGGTATGGTAGGGCAGAGCTGCTCACCTCACTATAGCCAGGAAGCAGGAAGGAGGGAGCACTCCACAGAGGAAGGGCTGAGGATAAGACTTGTCCCCAAGATTATACACTAACCAGCTCCCTGCTGGCAGCCTGCTCAGCTGTGTGCTCATGGGTGGGTGAGCCCGTCAGTGTGAAGGGGCCCTCACAACCCAGAAACCCTTCAACAGCCCCAGCTGGAGCACAGAAGCCTCCAGAGCACTTCTGGTTCACCTCATGACACCACACTTGCAGATGGTGACATTGGAGCCGGCCCGCAGGTGGCAGTGCACACAGGTCATCCCAGCCTTCTAGGAGACAAGAGGATCAGAAGTTGGAGCCCAGTGTGGCAATTCAGCAAGACCTGGTGTCAAAATGAAACATAAGAAGGGCTGGGGAGGAGTT
>PVIC010052403.1:0-12172 GCA_004025085.1 Thryonomys swinderianus | reverse complement strand
CTCAAGAGACATAGGGTTCCTGTGAGACAGCATTAATCCATCTTAAAGGCCTAATAACCTACATACCACACATTACAATGGGAGATTAAGCCTCTACTTAAGTCTTGGTGAGGACAAACTACATTTGAATCGTAGATGATATTAACAGTTATTTGCTTCCTCATGTCCCACCTGTGATGGGCCAGTTCAGCTGCTTGGGTGCAGGGACTGTTCTTTGACTCTTCTGTTAGCCACAGTCTTAAAGAGGAGAAGTGGCACTGACATACTTGCTGGATGCCAGAAAGATAGGACGGTGTGGATGAGGAACCACTATTTACCTATTAACATTAAAATTAAAATGACATAGCTGCAAGTCAAATTCATCTTAGCAAAAATTGAATAAATAATATTTATTTTACATAAATTTACATCACAGATGCCCATTAAAATTTGCTTCAGTACTTTGCAAAATGACTTACCTTCACAGACGATGAACCTAACACCACATTAGACAGTCAAAGTTATGCGATGTAACGTGCACTGTTTTTATTTTAGTTTTTTTTGAGATGGGAGCCGGGTTGTTCTTAAACTCAATATATAGACGAGGCTGATTTTAAACTCATGGCGATCCTCCTGCTTCAGCCACCCAAGTGCTGAGATTAAAGCATGTGCCACAAGGCACACTTTTCGAAATCTCAGCATCTAGGAAGCGATCAGTTAATCCTACGAGGGAAACATTTATCGCCATTGTCTGCTTTTCAAAGACAAGTGCTATAATAATGCTTTCGCTTCATCCTCTTCTGCGGAATTGAGAAAGCCGTTCAGAAGTCACCCCCGTACAAGAGGTAATCAACCCATCTATCTTGAATAGTTTTGGATTTTCTGAAAAGAAAGGAAAAACTTCCCTTTAAATTTTACTTATTCTTCTTCCTCAAACTCACTTCTCCGAAACTTGCAACAGCTTCCCCTGCCACACCCGAAATGGAAGGAATCTAAAAGGATAACAATTTCCTCTGCCGATTAAACTCCTTTCCCATCCTTTACCCCAAACAGAAAAGGGTATAAGTATAGAACAGTTAAAATTTATTGTTTTTTCCATATGTGTGTTTTCTTCAGTTCTTTCATTTTTTTACTTACATTTCGAAGAAGCTGAATAACAAAATTACTGTCCGTGATAGCAAATCCTACTAGTCAGGAGACTTGGACTGATCCATTTGTAAAGCAATCAATTAAGAACTGTTATAAAAAGGAACAAAAGAATTTTCAGTCTTGGGTTCATAGGCCTTGTGTCTATGATGTTATTTTAATTCTTTTTTTTTTTTTTTTTTTTTTTTTTTTTTTTTTTTTTTTTTTTTTTTTTTTTTTTTTTTTTTTTTTTTTTTTTTTTTTTTTTTTTTGAGACAGGGTCTCGCTTTGTAGTCCAGGCTGGCCCTGAGCTCACTATGTAGCCCAGGCAAGCCTCAAACTCAGCAATCCTCCTGCCTCTGCCTCCTGAGTGCTGGGAATACAGGCGTGAGCCACCACGCCCAGCACTGTGGTATGTGGTATTGATAGCTGGTGGGCATGAGTCTCCACGCCCAGCATTGTATGTGGTTACCAGGGATCGAACTCAGGACCTTGCGCTTACGAGGCAGGCGCCGGAACCACTGAGCTAAACCTCTGGCCCGATATTATTTTAATTCTGACTCTAAGGCACACCACTTAACTGCTCAGGAGCCTTCTGTGGCTCCACAATGTCCTCAGGATCCAGCCCGTGTGTGGCCTGCTCGCTCCTTTGATAATCAAACTCTTTAATCTTCGCTTCCAGAGAGAAGGGCCCAAGCATGCACTGTCAGCCTATGGTATTTAACGTAACTCAGTAAGCAGTTGGGAACATTTGACATTTGCTGTTGGCCATAGCTGAGTCAGAGTTGTAGTTCAGAGAGAAAGAATGAGGTGGTTAAAAACAAGCTGTTCATGATGCAGATGGACATATTGTCAACATCTCTCCTGGTACCTTTGTCTGAAGTGCTGGCTCCAGGGCTCTAAGGAGCCTTGAAGGTTCCCACCCAATGCACAGAACAGTTCCAAATGACACCGTCTCTAAGGGACAAATTCTTTTCCTTCAGACACTCTGTAGCACCAGTAATGTGAGCCCTCCCTAAAGCATTCAGTTTGGGTTTCTAATGAGGTATATTATTTGTTTATTGTTCAACTAGATGACACATTTCTTGAGACCTGTGATTACATTGTACACATCTGTAGGAGCAAATGATGAGTTTGTCTAATGAATTTAGTGTAGATATGATATCGATACGGAGCAAATGTCATTACTATGCAAAGAAGGTGTGCTTGGAAGAGACGACTGCTCAGTTATCTCTGGCTCCCTCTAGTGACGTCCAAAATATAATATTCTCCTCTATATTCCTCTTTTGGCCCATCTGTTGGAGTTTTAAAATGATTAGACGAGATGCTGCGAACTAATAGGCTACAAGCAAGAAATCATAACTATAATGACTGCACCTTAGTGCATGTATGTGGTATTACATGGCAAGGGCTATTAAAGATATTCTAGATTCTCTCCCCTGAAAGAACTGTGTCATCGTGGTGCTCTGGTCTTAGAGATGTGGAAACTGAGGCACAGCATTGTCAAGGGACCTGTTGAAGGATACAGTGTGACTTTCTTCACTTTAGACTGAGAGTGTGGAGTGGATACACTGAGACTCTGGGGTCACTGATCTGTAAGGCTGGTGTGCTTAGCCCAAATCTTATTATCGGTCTTAATCAGAAATGTATGCTTCTGACAAACACACGGGCATAGCAGATAGAACTTAGTCTAATTTAGGAAAAAGAAATTGAAAAACTACATACATCCATAAGAAAAAGAAGCTGGCAGAATCTTGTTATCTTGTGCTCAAATTTGCAAAAGATTTATCTGTGTTAGAATAGGATTTATTCCACAACTTTGCCTATAAATAGACATAACTAAAAATTAAGTGATTTTCGTAGTAGCAACATATGTACATTCTCATCTGTCAGTATCACAATTTAAATTGAAACAGTTCCCATTTAGGCTAGGAAAGTAGTTTATAATGTTCACATTAGCAATGATCCCATATTTTAGAGAGAAAAAGAATCTTATCAATACACACAGAATAAAGCACACCAGAGTACACTTTCATTTTTTTCAAAAAATACAAAATAATTAGTATGTTTCCTGTCCTATGTTACCTTCATGCAGAGAGATAAAGTAACCCAAATTTTATATGAATAATGCTAGATTTTCAATATAAATTTGTAGCAGAAATATACTTTATTTCTCACTAGACAGCACCAATGATTTTTGAAAAACAAAATTTAGATCCCACCCCATCTCACATACATTATTATTAACAAGAGGCATCTGCTTCCCATTAACATTGAGAGGAGAGATCTATCTTAGAAATTGTGGATTAAGTTGAACTGTAGGCCAGGAAAATTAGCCATCCCTTTGCCTCACAAGCATTTGTAGTTATGCTAATCAGCAGCAGGGATTAAGTCTCTCAGTCTCTCTCTCTCTCTCTCCCTTTCTCATCTCATAAAAGAAGCTATAAATTAAGTAATATGAAATGCTGTTCACTGTATTTAGGGCAAGTATGCCACATGTGCATGTGAGATTGCATGTGCATGTGTGTATGTGTGTGCACATACACATACATATGTAGACAGAGAGACAGAGAAAGGAGAGAGGCACAGAAAAAGTCCTTGAAGAAAAGCCCTCTGTGCTATTCACAGCAAGTGCCTCATCTGCTACACAGACATCAGAACTTATGACTTCTCTATGGACTTATAAAACTACTTTTAGGATTATTGAAGCACTTGGAAATTCAGTTTTTAAAAACCCACTAAATGATTTCTCATTTAAAAAAAAAAACTGGAATTTGAAAGCTGAGTGAGAGCCATCCAGGGGAACTAGCCAGCTGTTGCCAAGGGCTGTAACACAAGTGGAAGGCAGAGCATTTAGTGCCCAGAGCCCTGAAGTCCAAGGAGAGAGCCCAGGTCTGTAGCTTTTCTCTGCCAATGACTTGTTCTGTGATCCTGAGAAAATCACTTAGGCTTTCTGAGCCTCCTTTTCCTCATCTGTAAGTGGTGATATTTATTTCCAGGACTGTGGTGAGGATTAAACTGTTCTGCCATCCGGAGTGCCCAGGCCCACAGAATGGTTGGATGCTCTCAAAGCCTGTTTGTTGCCCGCTTTGGTTCCTTTTGGCTTGCGTTGGGAAGGCTCCCAGTCTGTCACCTGCTTAAAATACCTGCACAGAGCCACATTCTTCTTACCTACTGGCAGATCCTGATTGCCTTAGATGAAGTTGGATAAACACACCACAAAATTCACTTCCAACTGGACCCATTAAATAATGGCTCGTTTATCTACATTTTGGTCTTGGAGCCAGAAGGAAGTCAAGTGCTGACCTTGACAGTCCTTGTGAACATGTGTATGTCCCTTCATTACCAAAGAAGGAAGTTCAAGTATGAGCAACAGTTCTTACTTTCTCCTGCCCTTGAATTAGAAAGTATAGTCTATGTATTATAGATTTTTTGACTTTACAGTTGTTAAAGAAATTATCCATATGCACTGAATAGAAGCCATGTTTTGAATTTTGATCCTTTTTGCTGGACTAAGATAGCAGTTGGATTCTCTCTCATCACTGCTAGAAAGCAGTAGTCAGCAAAATCACAGTCTGTCACACAGTGACAAAGGAAAATAACTAAGACTGCACAGTGCAATGGGCTGCTGAGACATGGGGTTTAAGATATCTTCCACTTGTAGTGAGTTTATTGAGATATAACTCATCAGAAGTTGAGGAACATCTGTTTTTAGTGTGTGTTTCTTTCTTTCTCCCTTCCCTTTCCTTCTCCTCAACCAAACCCTCCCCTGCAAAACACATAGTTTAATAAGAAGTTTTGATCATAGAAAACATCAACTGAGTTTCTTATTTTAATAAAATACACCTGTATATTGAGTAGTGATCTTCAGAAAACAGGACTCTTGGATGACAAACTCGACATGAGATCTTAGTCATGGCTAAAGTCTGAAACAAACCATTGAAAGCCCTCTGAGCACTTGCACTGCGGTAGAGATGGAGCGAGAAGAAAACTTCCACGAAAAGCTCAGTAGATGTTCCCATAGCGAATGCAATGTGAGTGTCTCATAACTACATGCTAGTAAAACCATGGGCTCACGGAACAGAGAATCAATGAAACAAAGTGTCAGTAGCAATTCTACATCATTTAGGGAAAATTATTCCACAGCCAAAATTATGATTAGGCTCAGTTTTTCTTCCTACCAGCTGGCTATGGAATATCAGGACATAACCACATTTTCACCTCCAGTCACAGCTAAGACCTCAGTGGTACAGTGATGCTGTGATCCTCCAGGGCAGGACTGTACCAGCTGAGACATCCTGGGATGGAGAAATTCTTTTTTTTTTTTTTTTTTTTGAGACAGGGTCTCACTTTGTAGTTCAGGCTGGCTCTGAGCTCACTATGTAGCCCAGGCAAGCCTCAAACTCAGCAATCCTCCTGTCTCTGCCTCCTGAGTGCTGGGATGACAGGCGTGAGCCACCATGCCCATCACTGTGGTATGTGGTATTGATTGCTGGTGGGCATGAGGCACCACGCCCAGCATTGTATGTGGTTACCAGGGATTGAACTCAGGACCTTGCGCTTGCGAGGCAGGCACCAGAACCACTGAGCTCACCCTCCGGCCCAATGGAGAAATTCTTAATCAACAGAAGTTTCCCATTGTTCTAGGATGTACAAACTGATGTCCTCTGAGTGACTTGTTATATTTGTAACTACTCTTATTTGGAACTCACTGCCCTCTGAGTAACCTGTTGTATTCTCTACTTCCAATGTATTGAATAAAGACTGGCAAATTTCTGTCTGTTTGTTTGTTTTTATCTCTGTTGCCCAGAGCAGCATTGACCAGGCCCAAACCTCAGCTCCTCTCTAAGTCTCACTTTTCTACCTTTTCTGGAGAATTAACTCACCATGTGCTGTTGGGCTCACAGAAGACTAGAACTTAACTACAAAGGTTCTAATAATGTTCCCTTTCCCTGGTTCATACAGTAAGATTTATTTCACATTCTTGCTTCATTTAGATTTAGGTTCCAGGACTGAATGGTGACAACATGTGACCAGATGAGCTCAAGAAAGCAGCTGAAAGAATAAGAGAGGCATCCACGAGAGGTCAGATGTGTTTTTAGAAAAAGCAAAACGTTGGATTAAAACAATGTTCCTATACAGCAAATGGAAATAGAAATGATGCCACAGCAATATGGGACAGGGGCATAATAAGCTTTGGCGTTTCTCTCATGTGCAAGAATTGTTACACTCAGTGCTCTGCAAATCGTGGTTGTGAGAGTTCTCTTGGATGACAGCCACTGACAAGTATTATCTTTAGAAATTGTATTCAGTAATCCAAGGATGGGAAGCAGAACCTTAAATAGAGTTTAGTGTAAAGAAATTATTGTTGATTGAATGCCATCTGTCTGCTAAACTCCATACCAAATGCTTTCCATTTTGTTTGAACCTTAACGTTCTGTGCTTCTGAGAGTGTTGCCACCTTTTGCAGATGAGATAACTAAGTCCAGGTACAGTTATATAGCTTGTCTGAGCGAACATAATTAGTGAGCAAGAACTGAAATTCTAACCCAGATCAGAGTGAGTAAAGTGCTTTTTTCCCCCTGTAGAGCTCTGTTCCCTACCTGTGAGGGAGGAAGACTCATGATGATTCCATCCTCTTGGTAGCTGTTCTGCCCTCCCGTCTTCATTGTCTTATGGGCTCTGAGGTAGGATCGGCCATCCCTGCTGGACTCCATCTAAAATCCTTTATTCATTTGCAAATTGTTATTAACCCTTTCTGTCCTCCAAGGGCCATAACAAAAAATAAATCAGAAATAAATGTGAACTGGCCTTAAGGGGGAAGAAATTGCTTATCCTAGTGTTCACTTTGCTTTGAGAGAGAACACTGACACGGAAACACTCACTTTGGAGTTGGTCAGGGGCTGCCCAATGGGCTGGAAGAGATGTAGCTCAAGAATGTAGGATACATTTTGTAAAATCGGAAATATTCAAAGGGAATGTGGTGGGAGAATGTAATGAGGGGAAAGAATAAATATGATTTGGGGAAAAAAGAAATAGCATGTATATAAGGGGTGGGGAGTTGTGGATGGGTAGGGATATAGCTAAAAATGAGAATTAATTTCTATCATATACTGGTGCAAATTCCCCAATGTGTGTGATTGTGGGCTGTGTATGAAATGTACAGCAAAGAATTCAATTAAAAGAAAAAAGATGGAGCTCAGTCATCCATCATGCACGGGGAGAGGACAGACGCATCATGATCATCACCCATGAAAGAACCCAGGCAAGAGATAAAAATAAATAACCAGGAACCTGGGGCAGAAGCCAAGGGTCCCAGAGAGAAAAAAGTATCTACATTTTTAAACAGATGGGAGATAAATGAATAGTTTTTGGCATGGAATTGCAATGTATTTATTATATAACTGGTTCATGGGGTTGCTTGGAATTGTTGGCTTGGTGAGGAAGGAATAGCGGGGGAGGGGCTGGATAGGCTCAGTTTCTATCACTCTCCGGCTGTCACGCTCTTCCCAAGCAGAGTTAGGTGATTCTCAGCCTCACATCTAGGAAACACCTGCAACTGAATGAAGAGTGAAAAGTTAGGTCCTGGGGGAAAAGTATTCTAAGCGAAAAGCATTGTTTTGAAAACAATGCAATGAAAAGACAAAGAAAGAAACACTTGCTGAGTGTCATTAGAGATCTTTAGAAAAGTGAAATGCAAACCTTTTGTCACCATATGCATCGTCCTTGTCCTTTCCCTGTATTACCCAGGGTTGTACTCCTGGCATTCCTAAGTATCTGGCTCAGGTTCTCCCTATTTCCTGGGCATTTGTGGGGCATGAGTGTGCGCCAGACTACAATCCTGGCACTACCTGTACACGCGCCCCACCTTCCCCACGCAGTGGGAGAGAAGGAGATGAAGAGAGTCTGTGGCAAAGACCCCCAAGAGCTGCCAGGGAGGGAAAGTTCTCCAAGGAACAGGTCTGGCAGATTCATCATCTGGTCATGCTACCCAGAAGGGCCCCTGCGGCCCCTGCCACACTTACAAATGTTTCCCTGTTCTTCTAAGCTCAGCCTCCCTGACGGGGTCTGAGCCCTTGGAAGGCGGGGCCACGTCATCTACCAGGGCATCCCCGATACCGTCTCGGTGCCTGGCAGCTTCAGCCTGTGGCCCCTGACTCCACCTGCACTTACTGTCAGTGCAAAGGCGCAGCATGAGCAACACCAACAGATCAAAAAATGGGTCTCCGACTTGATTTTCAAGCCCAGAGTACGACGCGAATGAAATGTTGACCACTATTAGGCTGGCGATTACCGATTCATCTACGACCCCTGATTAGCCCCACAAGAAGATAAGTTTTTTTGATTCGGACAGGACTGCGTTGAACTTGGCTTTGGCTCCTGCCAACTGACTGACCTTGAGCAATGTTCACTTCTTTAAGTATCGTGGCTCATAACTGTGAAAAAGGGAAGACTGTATGTCCAAAGACCTGCTGTGAGGATCAAGCAAATAAAGTATTAAAATCAATTGGTAGTGCCGGTATCTGCGAGCCATTCGAAATGAGCTGGATGTACTTCTTTGGCTCTGTTCCCTTCCTTCTAAAGGTTTTCTTTTTGTGACTGTCTTGAGGGCCCATGAGCAACAGAGAGGAAAAACTGTCACCACACCTGACTCATCATGGTGCCCCTCCTACTCCGTTCTATATGTAACATTTCTGATCCCTTCCGAGTATAGCTAGGGAGATTCTGGCTCCCAGGTGGGAGATGTGAGATCATGTGCCCAGGCTGCACAGCTGAGTGGCAGCTCGGCTGGGATGGGAACTCAGAAAGTGGCGTTGCGCGGATCTCAGAAAGCCGACTCCTACATTTTCAGAAACTACACGCACTCGTGGTTAGATGGAGCTCCTATTAAAAATGAAATTATATAAGCTTACAGTTACGTCCATTATATTAAGACAAAGGTGAATATTTGAAAACTTACTGGTTCATAATTATTGTCTACGTTTTATTGCAATCTACTCCAGGACTGAGCCTGCTGATTAAGTTGGGCCGGCTCCTTTTCTAAGCAACGTTTTCTCAGAACATAGCCATGACCACCTGTGGAGTGGCTGTGACGTGCCCAAAGTTTTCTATGAGCAATCTGGTTCAATCAATGTAATATTGTTATTAACGAGATGAAATCAACCTTGCTGAAATTTAGCTCAGGCCAACTTCTAATGTGGCAAATATGACTTTGAGGAAGTCACATTTAAATGCTCCATGCCTCATTTTCCCCACCTGTAAATGTACTGTCTGCCTTGCTTACTGGCAGGTACAGCAAGAAACAACATTTAGAGGCCTTAGAAAACTCTGAAGCACAGAACTAGCACGATGTATGTTAGTTATTTGTGATAGTTTGGACCTCTTCACAAGTTGGTTGGTGGTTCATAGATCCTGCCAGGACTGGCAAAGAAACTGAAAGACAGATTGAATGAGACTACTAAGCACAATCGCCCAGTTCAAACTTAACTCATTCTGGTAGTAAAATTCATGCCATTTACAACATTTCTGTGAGCAATACCTTCCAAGAGCCTGTGCCTGTTCCCAGCTGGTTGGACACAGGGCTTTGAGTAGAAAAACAAAGAAAAGCATGAAGAGAGTTATCTGAAGTATGCTACAGAGATTTTCTGTTCTTCCTCCTTACTCCTCTTCCCTTCCTTCTCCTTGTTTTTTGTTTGTTTGTTTGGTGTTTTTTGAGACAGGATCTTACTTTGTAGTTCGGGCTGGCCCTGAGCTCACTATGTAGCCCAGGCAAGCCTCGAACTCAGCAATCCTCGTGCCTCTGCCTCCTGAGTGCCGGGATTACAGGCGTGAGCCACCACACCCAGCACTGTGGTAAGTGGTACTGATTGCTGGTGGGTGTGAGTCACCACACCTGGCACTGTGGTATGCAGTTACTGGGAATCGAACTCTGGACCTTGTGCTTGCAAGACAGATGCCAGAATCACTGCGCTAAATTCCCAAAAGGAGAAGCATTTGTACTGAGTGTGGAATATATTAAGGACCTATCCAGAAATTGTGAGCAGTACAGAGACATGGTCTGTCCTGCCACATTATGTAGAATCTTCTAGTAGGAAACCGTTGTACATATTGGGTATTAATTACTCTGTCTCTGGGAAGGCCTAACCTTTTCCTGTTACCCATCAGGCCCCAGGGCTGCATCTTTATCAACAGTGCATGGCTCTGTCGCTAGCGCCTTGGCACACACAGCTTCCCAAGTTGCACTTTCTGGCCCCATTGTCTTCTCTTTCCTCTGATACTATATCCATATCATCAGCAAACAACGTCTAACTAGAGCACCTTACAATCTTTTCCTTCCTCTGGAGACCTTCACGGTAGCCAGAAGTCATAAAGAGTTGTGGTTATGGCTCTGTCTCTGACCTTAGCAGACTGTTCGGGGCAGAGTTCCTACTCAGCCAGGGAATGGCTAGGGCACCTTGACAAAGTGTTTGTGTACTCCTGTAGTGCTCCTGGAGAATTACAAGAGCGAATACTAGGAACACTGTTGAAAACAGCCACTCATACATTAGAGCAGTGCAGTAAATGCTGTTATTTCTGGCGATGATGATAATAATAGACAATGGCAGTTTATAAAGCAGTGCCTGTGGTCCCAGATTCCTCTCCCTGTAAGGCACATTCACAGTGATTGCTGGGTGACAGTCCAAGAACACTTGCTTCCCCTCTCTGCCCCGCTCCTCTCCAACATCCATCTCTCAGTGTCTGCTCTGCCCGTCCTGCCCATGCTAACTGTGCGGGACCCATATTCCTCACCATACTGATCTTGTTAAACAACTCCAGGAACCTCAAGGCTTGTATTCTTCCTACCATATGGAACTCCAATGACAATCAAGAACTTCAGGTCCCTAGAACAAGTCTTATTGTATCTGTGCAAATTCATGTTTCAAAAAAAGGAAATTTCTGTGCCTTGGATAACGAAAGGCTGCCATATTCTCCTTTTCCTATCACTTTTACCTCCTTAACTATGGTTTGGTTTATTTTTATTTTTTTGCAGGTCCTCAGGTATCATCCTCTGTGTGTCTGTTATTGATCCTTGGTTGCTCCTTATGGTACACCCGCCCCTGCAAGGTGCTTGCTTATTAGTATATGCTAATTATTTACCAAAGAAAAGAACAAAGGCAAAAGAAGGAACACAGAAAAGCATGTCTCATACCTCTGTGCTTTTCTATAGCCTCGTCTCTGATATGAAAACCTCCCCACAGTTTGTCTTCCCTGGAAACTCTGACTCCTGCATCAAAATCTGTCTTAATCAGAAACTCCACATAATACTTCCCTTGATTTTCAAACTAGGCTGGAAGTTTCTGCCCCTGCTGTCATTGTGACTTGGATATACAATGATCAAACATGTGCAAATGTTTAAAGAGTTGTCCCACATGCAGACCCAGGGCAGAGAAGGAACTTCAATGGAGCAGGCCTAGGTTCACATCAGCATTTGCAAGAACCTCAGTAGCCAGGGCCTGTAGTGAACCAGGTTCATAAACTGCCTCAAGGGCAACTGGCATGACAGGAGGGTGACCAGTGACCACCACGAGACAAACCTAACTGTCCGTGTTTCTCAGAGACTTTGCCTTGGGAATCCATTACTTTCCTGAAGAGAGATCTCAGTAGGGAGATGTTAATGGTGGCATATGGTAGTGGTTGGTAAAGAAAATTCTGGCAACTTCCTGTGAGATCAGCCCAAGCACTGGCTTGTAAAAGCTTAGCAGTTTTATCCACCAGCCTTCCATATCTTTTCTTTTCTAGGTTCAGGAAAAGCCAGAGATGCAAGAAGAATTCAGTGCAAATCAAATTTATGTCAAAAATGGCTCTTCTTTCAAGTTAGAACATTCTTAGATTTCTTTGTGTATCATGTGTAATAAATAGGTTGAAGCCAAGCATGATGGCACATGCCTATGTTCCCAGGACTCTAGGCAACTGAGGCCAGAAGATCACAAGTTGGCATCCTGCCTGAGCAACTTGGCAATTTAGTGAGACACTGTCTCAAAATAAAGAATTTTTTTTTTTTTTTTTTTTTTTTTTTTTTTTTTTTTTT
>PVIC010052402.1:0-12180 GCA_004025085.1 Thryonomys swinderianus | reverse complement strand
AGATTGAGCTATCACGAACTGAGCTGCTATGAACAAGGGTGTACATCTGTCTTTCCAATGTGAGTTTTTAAATTCTTTTGGGTATATTCCTAGCAGGGGTATAGCAGGGTCAAATGGGACCCGTAGTCCTAGTTTTCTGAGAAATCTCCACACAGATCTCCACAATGGTTGCACAAGTCTGCAATCCCACCAACAGTGGGAGAAGGGTTCCTTTCTCCCCACAGGTGCGCCAGCAGTCAGTTGCTTTCTGAGTATCTAGGGGTTAATCATTGAATAAATCGTTTCTCCTATCATAGATTTTATAAATAGTTTCCATATTTGGTTCCCCTTTGCTGACAATTATTTCATCACATTGTAGAAAAGAGTGGTATAATTTTTTCCCTCTCCCCCTCAGGACTGAGCAGCACAGGGAATCAGCACTATCCAACTTAGACCTCTGGTTGCTCCTTACCCTACTACACTGTTGACCCCACACACCCACACCAGGTTCCCTGCTAGTATAGAAAGGACAGTGTGCTGAACTCCAAAAAGTTCAGAGTTCTGTGTATATAGAAAAATCAAGTAAATTGTTCTTGTTTAATGGCGCAACTTAAATATTTATCCCCTTCATATGCAGGACAAAATGCAGTACTATACCTCGTGCGTATATACCACTGTGAACATTACATCTCCTTAAAACTGTCCATTCTAGAAAACTATTTACTCTCAGGCAAAGGTAGTAAATGACATCTTCTATCCACGCAGCAGATACCTTCTGAGATTTTTTTAAATGTAATCTGATATCTTCTGAGATTTGTTTATTGTTGTCAACACCAAGAAACCCACAAGACAGGGATTCTAACAAACTGATGTTTCTGATCCTAGACGAGTTCAGGAACAGGTACAAAGACTGAGTTGAGTGATAGGTGCAGAGAAGTATATAGAGGTCTTTTTTTTTTTTTTTTTTTTTGAGACAGGGTCTCGTTTTGTAGTTCAGGCTAGCTCTGAGCTCACTATGCAGCCCAGGCAAGCCTCGAACTCAGCAATCCTCCTGTCTCTGCCTCCCAAGTGCTAGGATTACAGGCGTGAGCCACCACGCCCAGCATTGCGGTATGTGGTATTGATGGCTGGTGGGCGTGAGTCACCACGCCCAGCGTTGTATGTGGTTACTGGGGATCGAACTCATTACCTTGCGCTTGCGAGGCAGGCGCTGGAACCACTGAGCTAACCCTCCGGCCCAGAAATCTTGTTTTTTGAGGTCAGCTGAAGCTGCTGAGATGCTTAGCCTGGAGAAGAGACTCAAGGAGAACCAACCACAGTCCACTAGGTACAAAGTTGATAGGATATACCACAGATCCCCACAAGAAAGGAGTACATGCGAGAGCTGAGTAATAGCAAGACAGGCTTCTTGTAAAAGAGTGACTGCTTCATCATTCTGAGGATCTCCCCTCCAAGAGTTATACAGGGTAGTCTATAGAAGATATATGATCATCCTATAAGAGGCTTTGTCCTGTAAGACGAGGGAGGTAGTTCAGTGAAAGAAGCACTAAATTTGGAACTTTGGTTCTGTGTATTTGCTTCCCGGTGTCTTAGATTCCATCCTTTCCTCTCTTCCCACTACTTTGTCCCTCTTCTTACCTCCTGTTTGTGTCCGAAGAGCCAGTGGGAGGGTGGACACGGGAAGTCCTGGAGAGCTTTGAGCAGCCATTGTCTGTGCAGGTAATGCTGGGCTGCCTTGAACAGCAGCAGAAGCAGGCCGAGCAGGGAGGCCACTTGGAGGAGGCCGGAGATGCTGACTGGAAATCTGGTGAGGCTGAGTACAAAGACACTCATGGTGCTGTGGCTTTGGGATCACTGACTCTGCTTCACTTTCACTGAACTTCCCAGTCTCTCCCGACTAAATTATGACAGCATTGCCCTGCCTACTAGTGGGAGGAGAAACAAGAGGGAAAATTTGACTTCTGTATCCAAAGTTAATTGACCTGAGTAATCCGCCTGGAGGAGGAGGAGAAGGGAGGAGGAGCACGGAGAGGTGGAAGGACAATGTGGAAGTAGGAAATAAACTCTTTAAGACAGAAAGGCTGCCATGGACAGGTGGACTGTGGAGAACGAGAGAAGCCAGAGGAAGTATGAATATACATGATCAATGCACTTATGAAAATAGTGCAGTGAGCCTCATTAAATGTGCACAGATTTTCAAAAAGAAATTAAGAAGTGTTTAAAAGTTGTATTTGTGAAATCACTTGAATATACCAATAATGGAGGTATTAAAATGAAAAACACCTTACTAGAATTCTGGGAAGATGGTGGCAAATTAGCCTCTCTGAGATTCGGAGTCCAGATGCTGGAGTATAGCAACGTGGGGAAGAAAAAAAAGGGAATTGAGTCTCTGGGACCCAGCAAGGATCTGAAGTGAGAATTGGAGCCCAGTGAAAGAGTGAAGAGAAGACCTCAACTCAGAAGAGGGAAGTGGCCAAAGACACTTTCACCCTGAATCCCAGCTTGCAGTGTGAGAGAGATGGCTTGAACCCACAGAGGCACAGTGAGCACTGGTGAATCCAGAGGCCTCCTGGGAGAAATACACCAGTGGAACCAAGCAGTAGGTGGTGCAGGTGTGCAGTGGCTACTGATCCAAACTCAAATGTCCTCAGGAGAGAGGAATTGGCCAGGAGTCCTTTTGGAAAGGGACCAACAGAAGCTAGGACTCAGAGAAGCCATGGCTTGGCTCCCAATCTAGGGCTTCCCAGTGTTAAGGTCACCCACAGCCATGGGCAACACCCAGGGTCAAGGAGCAGTGTTGAAGCTAGCAAAAGGAACCTGAGCTGCTGTGGGCTCAGCTACTGCAGTCCAAGCCTCACAGCCTGAACATTGCAGGGAACAGGGGAAAGGAACACAACTAGAAGTTTTTCAGTTAAGTTCTAGTTTCCTGTGAGTCCAATGACACATGGCACAATAATAATTAGGCAGAGCAGGGTGTGGTAGCTCGTGCCTGTAATCCCAGCACTCAGGAGGCAGAGGCAGAGGATTGCTGAGTTTGAGGCATGCCTGGGCTACATAGTGAGCTCAGGGCCAGCCTGAACTACAAAGCAAGACCCTGTCTCAAAAAAAAATAATAATAATTAGGCAGAAATGAGACGGTACTCTGAGCAACAAGATGGCAGACCGAAGTTTGCCACAGCTTTTATTCAGGACCGCAGGAGCCAGCAAAGTCCCAGATAACTCAGAGGGCAGTCGTTTCAATACATCCGCAGTAACAAATGCAACAGGTCACTCAGCCAGGTGGTATCTCAGGACTAACAAATTTAACAGGTCCCTCAGAGGGCAGCATGTTCGGTACCTCGGAAGGAGCAAGTGTAACAGATCACTCAGAGGTGAAGATAGAGTCAAGTCCTCAGGTCCACATGCGTCCTAGCTAGTCTGCAGGCAGGAAAGCTCAGCCCAGTCATAGTCCCAATTGTCCAATTATTTTTCCCAAATAGGATTAGTCCCAACAGAACATCAGTGGAGTAAAAAGTGTTTGTTTACTGGGATTATTCACCACCCCACTATAATTCTACTGCAGGCTTGCTAGGATCAACTGACACAGATAAGGGCTCCAAGGCCCTTTTTTCTACCAACGACAGCAACATTCTGTTTGCTCTGGCCTGGGCTCACTATGTAGCCCAGGCAAGCCTCTAACTCACAGCAATCCTCCTGCCTCTGCCTGCAGAGTGCTGGGATTACAAATGTGAGCCACAACGCCCTGCTTTTGTTTGAATCTTTATCTGATTTAAGTATTAAAGAATGTGTTTGGTATTGCTCTTTCCCTTTCAATTTCTTGGA
This sequence comes from Thryonomys swinderianus, assembly GCA_004025085.1. Lineage (NCBI taxonomy): Eukaryota > Metazoa > Chordata > Mammalia > Rodentia > Thryonomyidae > Thryonomys > Thryonomys swinderianus. Next base: position 8,379 of record PVIC010052402.1, on the reverse strand, counting down.
AAAGTTTCATATTAGTGTTAGTTCTCAAAAATTCTGGTAAAATTCATCTGTGAGTGCATCAGATCCTGGGCTTTTCTTATTTGGCAGAGTCTTTTTTTAATTATTACTACTTCTATTTCATAGTCTGTTATTGCTCTATTGAAAGATTTTATATCTTCTTGGTTCAATTTGACAGTTCTTATGTCTAGGGATTTATCCATTTTTCTAGATTCTCTGATTTACTGGAATGTAAGAATTTAAATCAGTTTCTTATAATTCTTAGGATTTCAGATGCTTCTATTTTGATTTTTCTTTTTCATTTCTAATTAAATTAATATGAGTCTTTTCTTTCATGTTTTGTAAGTTAGCAATTTGTCCATCTTGTTTATCTTAAAACATCAACTCTGAACCATCAATCCTTTGTGGCTATTTTTTGATCTCAATTTCATTAATTTTTACTCTGATAATTATAATTTATTTCCTTTTACAAGTTTTGGATTTGAACTGCTCCTCTTTTCCTAAGACCTTGAGATACACCATTAGGTTATTATTTGGGGTCACTATTTTTAATATTGGTACTCACAGCTATGAACCTTCCTTTTAGAAATGCTTTCATTGTGTCCCTTAGATTTTGTCATGTTGTGTTGTCATTGTCATTTGATTCTAGAAACTTCTTAATTTGTTTCCTGACTTGTTCGGTCAACACCTATTACCAAGTAATGTATTATTTAATCTGTTTTTGTTGTTGTTGTTGTTGTTTGTTTGTTTTGTTTTAGACAGGTCTCACTTTGTAGTTCAGGCTGGCCCTGAGCTCACTATGTAGTCCAGGCAAGCCTCGAACTCAGCAATCCTCCTGCTTCTGCCTCCTGAGTGCTGGGATGACAGGTGTGAGCCACCACGCTTGGCATTGTATGTGGTTACTGCGGATTGAACTCAGGACCTTAAGCTTGCTAGGTAGTCACCAGAACCATTGAGCTAAATCTCTGACCCCCATATTATTTAAACTTCATGTATTTACATAGTTTCTGTACTTTCTTTTCCCATTTACTTTTGGTTTCATTTCTTGTCATCTTATAGAATGAAAGAAATTATTTTAATTCTTTTGCATTTATGTAAGCATGCTTTGTGACCTACAATACGGTTTATTTTGGAGAAAGTCCTTTGTGATGCTAAAACGTTTGTATATTTTAGATTTCTGGCAAGTACCTTTTTTTTTATAGGGTGGTTCGTATGTCATTTTTTCTTAATCTTGTGCCTGGTTGTCTATGATAATGTCTGTCTTTTTACACTTGATCTTAGCCAAAAGGCCAAGAAGCGATTTTTGTCTGTCTTTTTATACCACTAGTTTTGTTTTGGATAACAAACTTCAATTCCATATCTACTTAAAATTGTTATCACTTTCTATTAAATTGTTACCTTTATTGATATATAATGATGTTCTTTATCTCTTCTGATCAGCTTTGGTTTAAAGCCCATACTTCTGAAATTAGGATAACTATCCTTCTGCCTTTTGGATCTGATTGCATGCTTTCAGGTTCTGGTTACATGGGTTATCATTTTCCATCCTCCTTTTTAAATTAATTAATTCATTTATAACTTCTTTAAACTCATTAAATATCATATATATTTGCTTGTTTCTTCTTTGATCTCTTCAGACATTTTAACCATCTGTATTTTGTGTTCTTTTCCTAAAAGAACATTTCCATGCTCATGAAGTCAGCTTTTAGGAAGCTAATGTTTTAGGAAGCTAATGTTTTGAGGCCTCTTGTTACCTTATGTAGTCATTTTTCTAAGATTTGTATGCTAAAGTTTCAAAGTCAGTTAAGGTAGAAAAACTTATCTAGAGATCTCTTTAATCAGTGTATTTCTCCCTGTGTTGTGATCCTGACTTGGGTTATTTTTTTGTGTACATGCACCTATTCAACCTGCTCCACATACTACGATCAGTCCTGGTCACTGTGTGGCAAGGAGAGAACAACTCCCAGTTTATACCAGTGTCTACAGGACCATATTGGCAAATCTATAGACAAAACTCACTTTAAGAATATCACATTTTTGGGCCAGAGGGTTAGCTCAGAGGTTCCGGCGCCTGCCTCGCAAGCTCAAGGTCCTGAGTTCGATCCCCGGTAACCACGTATAATGCTGGGCGTGGAGACTCACGCCCACCAACAATCAACACCGCATACCACAATGCCGGAAGTGGTGGCTCACGCCTGTAATCCCAGCACTCGGGAGGCAGAGACAGGAGGATTGCTGAGTTCGCGGCGGCTTGCCTGGGCACCATAGTGAGCTCAGGGTCAGCCTGAACTACAATGCGAGACCCTGTCTCAAAAAAGAAAAAAAAAAAAAAAAAAAAAAAAAAAAAAAAAAAAAAAAAAAAAAAAAAAAAAATTTACGCTGATATTCTAAATAAAAGCCAGATAATGACAGTTTAACTTTTTCCTTACCTTTCTTTATTCCTTTTATTTCTTTGTCTTGCCTAATTGCTGTGGTTGTTTCCAGCACTATAATGAACAAGAGTGGTGACAGTGGACATCCTTGTCTCATTCCTTATCTTAGTGTGAAAGGTTTTAGTTTTTGCCCATTTAGTATGATGTTGGATGTTGGTTTCTCAATAAATAGCTTATATTAGTTTGGGATAAAGTTCATCTATTCTAATTCTCTGTAGGGTTTTGATCATGCATGGGTGTTGGATTTTGTCAAATGCTTTTTCTGCATCTATTGAGATTACCATATGGTTTTTGTCCTTGAGTCTGTTAATATAGTGTATTACATTTATTGATTTATGTATGTTAAACTGGGCTTGCATCCCTGGGATAAATCCAAGTTGATCAGGGTGTATGATTTTCTTGATCACTCTCTGTATTCTGTTTGCCAATATTTTATTGAGGATTTTTGTGTCAGTGTTCATTAGAGAGATTGGCTTGTAGTTTTCTTTTTTTTGGTTGGGTCCTTCTCTGCTTTTGGAGTCAAGGTAATGGTTGCTTCAAAGAATGAATTTGGGAGTACTGCTTCCCTTTCAATTTCATAAAAGAGTTTGAAAAGTAGTGGCACTAACTCTTCTTTAAAAGTTTTGTAGAATTCAGCAGTGAAGCCATCAGGACCCAAGAAGTATATGAAGAAATGTTCAACATCACTGGTCATTTGAGAAATGCAGATGAAAACAGCACTGAGATTTCATCTAACTCCACAAAGAATGGTTGCTATTGTGAAATGAACCAGCAATAAATGCAGGCAAGGCTGTGGGAGAAAGGAACCCTTCTCTACTGTTGGTGGGATTGTAGACTTGTGCAACCATTGTGGAGATCATTGTGGAGATTCCTCAGATTAACCATTAAATCTGACAGGACTACCATAGTTCAGGATACTACCTCCTTGTTTTGTTATGGGTATGTTTTTAATGTGTGTATATGTGTGTGCACAGGTTTTTTCTTCCCTCCAACCTATTCACATTCTAACATGAAGTGCATTGATAATGTTTAACATTTATTACCTCACATTATGAAAGTCACAGAATGTCAAGGAGAAGAATGAACATCATACTATGAATTTAAATCATCTTAAGGGAAAAGCCTAGTGTACTTTCAATACTGTGCAGGATAGTTGGCAGAACAATGTGTTTTTTACACTTCTGAGGATTGAAAATAACCTCAGGGTGGTTTGGGGTTATGGTAAGTCTTGATTTATAGATCCAATAGGTGTAGGAGAATGTGCCAAGTTGGAAAGACTGGAATGTGATGCTTAGTTTATGATTCACAAATTGCCTGATCTAGATGGCTTTAATCCAACCACAAGGTCTTATGAGCAAAGTTCTAGGAGTTGAAATGTGGGGAAAAAGAGATTCTCCCTGACAGCTTCTGTAACACTATCATTTTTACCCAGGGAAAGCCATCACAGATGAGTTTCAGAGCTGGAAACCACATACTTGTTGTTTTAAGTCATTAAAGTGGTGATATTTCTCTGTATCAAAATAAGATCACACAGGCGCAGATAAGCAGCAGCACAAAGGGAAAAGACAGAGAGTTATGAAAACTAGAGGGCAGGCAGATCAGGAAATAGGTGGACAGTGGGAGATGCAGGCAGGTCCTAGACAGAAACACAACACATAGAAGAAAGAGAGATGAAGAAAAAAAGCAAGAGAGCAGGCAGGTGGGACAAAAGATGGGTGAGGAGATACAAAGCAAGAGGGAGAAGGTCTGGGGATGTACACAGGTGACAGGAATGTGAGTGGGCGGGCAACTGTCCTTGACTCCACCATGGTTAGGAGAGCTTCTTGAGCTTCAGGTGGATCCCATTCTTGGACTTCAGTAAAATTCGTTGTACAGTGAGAGGAATCCTGGTGGGATCTGGCAGCGGCTCAAAGCGGAGCAGGGTCAGGGCCACAGTCACCTTCATCTCATTCATGGCAAAATTTTTTCCAATGCAGTTTCTGGGACAAGAAGGGACAGTGAAATGAGACATTACCACAGATTTCTTTCTCAGGGGGCCAGGCGTTGGCCCCTGTGCTTTAGCCCAGAGCTGGCAATCAAGGTCCTACTTCATGGACCCAGTTCAACTTTTTCCTTCCGGGTCATATACCCCTCTATCCCAAGCCTTGATTCATATTCTTCTAACTTTGACAAAGAGCCTCAGTCTTCCAGTGCTGTCCCTAACACCACTCTCTGTTAGGACAGGGCCAGCACTCTGAAGGACAGAGCTCAGTTATATGAGTCATTTAATCATTAATTTAGCTTACTCTAAGCTAAACAGTAACGTTTTCAGTTCTTCACTTGGAGACAACCAACTAGGGTCATATGGGAAGAGGTCAGCCACACTATGGGGAATTACCTGATGACAAAAGACCCATGACCATGAGATGGTAGCTGGAGGTCAGTGTAGCACCAGGAGTTGACATCTTCAAGTTGTAGCCCCATCCACCTCTCACACAGAAGCCAAGCTTCTGCCCACCCCCCAGCTCAGGTCACCAGCATCTGTAGTCTTCTAACTCCACTCCAGAAATGTTCCTGTTTAAAATCTTTGGTTTCCTCTCTCGAGCTCCTCTGGTTTCTCTGTCGGCCTTTCTTCCTGAAGGCATGCTCAACCCAGAGGTCCCTCATGAAGGTAGGACTGCAGCCAAGTGCCTCAGTAGCATTACTACCTCCCTGGGCTGCTGCCTCACCCCTCTCCTGCCTGTCCAAGCCCACTTCCTAGCTAAGCTTCTGTTGCTGAGGCCACTGAGCATTTCCTTTACCACCTCTCCCAGTGCATACTCCAGTCTCAGGCCAATGATCAGCTGACCTTCGCCACTCTGCCACTGTTCCTCTCCCTACCTGGTCACACACACAGAAAAATCAGTGCTTTACTCAAGGACATACCAGTGTCCGAAGCCTAGGACAATGCTGATAACTTTGGATATTCCTCAAAGTTCTCAATGAGTAGTGAGTCAATGAATGGAAGGAAGAAATGACTTCTGGCTCATGTATAGATTTTTGATTTTGTACAACAGCTTTCTATTGTCCTTGAAACAGGGGTGGAATCTTACATCCTTGTGTTTCCATAGATAGCAGAAGATCTATCACAGAAAAACTTACCTTTTATATCTCTGTATTTGAATTAAATTAATTAAATTGAAAAGAGTATATTTTAATACACTGAAAGTCAGTAGTAGTCCCACCTAGGGACTGATCAACATATAACTGTGTTTTCCTATTCCTTGGTGTCAGCACAATTACTAAAAGAAAGTACTGACTAGCAGAAAGTACTCAGCCCAGAGATAAACTAAATACTGGAAAACTGATTTATAGATGAACAATTTGCACAAAGCCTGTTGTATGGAAGTTGATTTAGCTTTTGAGGGATTCACATGATCATAGTCCTGTAAATTCTTGTTCCCACTAATATCAACAAGGTTTGGCAACTCATATTCTACAAGGCAGTTCCCCTAGTCTTGTGGATTATCACAAGTCCTTGAGTATTGCTCATCCGGTCAGGTCTAAAGCTGCTTCTGATGATTGTATATTATACACACCAGAAACCTTTCCAATGTTATGTATCATGTATAAAATAGTGAGTTTTCTCTCTAAGACAATCTTGAGGGTTTTTTAAAACTAAAGTTGGGCAATATGGGTTCTGAGTGTAATTTCAAGGTGTACACACATGCTTCATTTTTCTTGTTTTGACAACTGAGAAAGTTGTAAGAATGTGAACACTAACATGTAGTCAAAAAATGTGTTGAAAGAGACTGCAAACATAGAAAAAGCCTTCAAATGACCACCAAGCCATCCCCCAAAACAACCCAAGAGAATTAACAACTTGCTGAAGTAATGAGAGAAATAATGAATAAAGCAGACAGCATTGTGTTTGTTTGAGAATGTGCGGGAAGAAAGGAATCTACCTTTTGAAGTTCCCGAAAATCAAGAAGCACAACACCTGAAGTTAAACCAGTGTTCCTAAAGCTAGTGTTCATAAAATCATACTGTAAAATGATACACTGAAATGTGGAATATTCACTGACACTGGGATTTGACTGGCCAGGATCTCTGTGATGTGCCCTAAAATATACTCTTTGTTTTGTGTGCATGCATGTATACAAGCACACACACACACACACACACACACACACAAAGTCCCCCCCCACATACACCAACAAAGAAAGGCACACTTAAAGATGCCTTTTATGAGTGTAGGAGTCACAAATAGCAGCCAATGATACTACAGGTTATTACCCCCTTCACCCAATCACCATCACAGGACACCTCACCTTGGTCCTCCTAAAAAAGGCAAGAAGGAATAGATATATTGGGCAGAATATTGGGGAAGATTATGTGCAAATCGAGAAGGGTCAAACACCTGCAAAGAGAGAACCAGGATGAGGACGGGTAAGGGTCAAGCCTCTGCTTCCAAACCATAAAGAGAGAAATCCCAGAGGTGGGAGCAGGAGGTGTTAGAGCTGAGAAATCTTCACCTCTTCACCCTTCCTTCCACTCAGGGCCCTCCTACCTCAGGGTTTGGCCACACCTTCGGGTTGTGGTGAAGGGCGTAAATGGAGAGTGTGATGATGACCCCTGTGAGGAAGGTAAGAAACAGAGAAAACTGATTATGCCCATGAGGTGAGTTCCTTGACCTTAGACAGCAAGGGACATATACGTCCAAAATGTCTCAGTGTCACAAATTATCACTTTGAGCAGATTATACTGTCACAAGGACCCAATCCTGGAAAATGAAAGAAATTTGCAAAGCACTGGGGCAGAGGGAGGGGCAGATATAGTGGCACATGAATGACAAGCAAGAAAGTACTGGACACTCAGTCTTTGTAGTAATTTGGGTGACCACTTGCATTCATCAAATGCCTTCCATAAGTCTTTGGAAAACAGAAATTTGTCTACACATACTTACCATCTCCCTCCAAGGAGACTGAGGGGCTTTTCTCAGAATATGGAAGGGTAGTGGTCAGACCCAGTGGCAGATGAGGAAAGGATTTTTTTTTTTTTGGTTTTGTTTTGTTTTTTGAGACAGGGTCTCGCTTTGTAGTTCAGGCTGACCCTGAGCTCACTATGTAGCCCAGGCAAGCCTCAAACTCAGCAATCTTCCTGCCTCTGCCTCCCGAGTGCTGGGATGACAGGCTTGAGCCACCAAGCCTGGCATCTGTGGTATGAGGTACTGATTGCCAGTGGGCGTACCACGCCCAGTATTGTATGTGGTTACCAGGGATTGAACCAGGGACCTTGCATTTGTGAGGCAGGCGCTGGAACCACTGAGTGAAATCTCTGGCCCACAGGCATCTTTTTAGTATGACAGGGCACTCAAACATGACCATCAGTTTGGTCTCTGCCATCCATCTGAAAGCTCCTCAGACACTGAACTGCATCGGACCCGATACAGATTCCCTGATTTCACTCATTTGCCTTGGCCTAAGAAAAAGAATAATGTCTCCTTCTGCTCCTGTCTGATTCTCTGCACATTTTTAAAAATGACAATTTTAGGGTTCAAGTCCTGAAACCATACTTGGAGGCCATAGTTGTAACTATCTGTGTGGAGTAGTTTCTGAAGATTGAGTCATCCTCAAGTACCTGATATTTATCCTCTTCCACATATCGCAATAGAGTTACCTACCCATTCTATCAAATACAAAGAATCATCTTTAAAGTGTGACAGTGAAGATAGAAGTGGTGTATGGAATGGTACTCTCTGAATTGGGAAGCAAAGCCTAGAATGTAAGAATCAAAAATTCTGCCCAAACAAATGGAAGTGATTGTAGTTTTAGGACCATGGTCTCTCAGAGTGATTGAGCATTAATTCTGGAAAATGAAAGAAACTTCTAATTATATCCCCGAGAAGACACAAAACTGAAAAAGACATTATCTGTAATTTACATCAATGTCCCCAAATAAGAAACATTCTTTAGGTATTCAGGGGAGAACC
>PVIC010052401.1:0-12180 GCA_004025085.1 Thryonomys swinderianus | reverse complement strand
CACTTGGAAATCGCTTTGGAATTTATCTAACAGGTGGGACATTCACAGGAGGGTTTGTGGAGAAGGCACTCATGGTAATTTGCATTCACTTGCTAACAACACAGTACAACTGGGCAAGTTATAGAGAAAGGAGGCTTACTTTGGCTTACAGTTCTGATCCAAGGTTAAGGAGTCATAGCTAGTGACGGTGGCCTTCTTGTTAGTGGAGCACCAATGAGGCCCAGGTCATCAAATGACTAGAAATAGGGAGCATATGTGTGTATGTTGGTATTCTGGTCTCTCCTTCCTGTTAAACCATCAGGATTCAATCACAGGGCTCCACCCCAATGACCTTATCTAATCCCAAACACCTCCAAAAGGTCCCACCTCTAAACGCCATAGTTGGATTAAGTTTCCCACCCTCTTAATACCTCACAATGAGGATTAAATTTCCACACACGAAGCCTTGGGGACTCACTCAAATCAGAGCAGAGCCCTGAGTGAGGGCCTGGGAGACAAGCAGGGATCAGGCAAGAGAAATAGGAGGAAGGCATCTCAAGCCGTGGGAACGGTCTGCACAAACACTTGCTCCAAGGAGCAGCTCAGCGTCGGCCCCATGAGGCTGGAGTGGAGGGGCGGGGGCTCTGGGCCTAGCAAGCCCTCCGCTGTGCTGCCTGAGCCTCGGGTGAGCCCACCTCCTAGCTGTACGTGTGCCCAGGAAGTGTTAGATTGATGTGAGAAGGAAACAGGACCAGATGCCCGTCCCCCAGGCTGGCTGAGGAGGAAGTGGAGCACTGTGGGCCGCTCGAGGGGAGCACCAGGGACCCCAGGCTCATGCTGAAATGCTGTGGATCCCAACTCATCCCCCTCAGTGAGGCAGAGGGCAGCCTCTCAGTGCAGACAAAGAAACAGCCGTATCGTAATCCTTCCCTGTAACAGGGACTCCTCGTTCTCTGAGCTTATCTGCTCAGCACTCGCAGGGAAGTCAGTCCTGTCGCCGATTTTACTGTTCTTTGCTCTGAAAACAGATTAAAAAAAGAAGAAGAAGAAAGTCACTGACCCTGAAAATAGCTCTCTCTTGCCTTCTTCCTGGACAATCCACATTGTCACCTTTCCCTTACTGCAGGGTGATAATTAATCTTCTACCCGAGAGGTTTCGTTATTCCATCAGAATTGCCTAGTAATTTGCTGGGTCCTTCTGATTAAGCGGTAAACTTGTCAGCACTGGCTCATCGTTCTCGGAATGTGAAATATCCTTTTGTTTTCAACAGGCACATCAAGGCCCAAACCGACCTAGACATTTTCAATTTTCTCTCTTGACACGGCCCCCTCCGTTCTCACCATTGTGCATGTTCCCATTTTTTAATAACATTTTGAGGTCCAGTACTATCTTGCTGAGCAAACCATTTTTTTTTTCTTTTTTTTTTTTTTTTTTGCTTTTTGGAGACAGGGTCTCACTTTGTAGTTCAGGCTGGCCCTGAGCTCACTATGGTGCCCAGGCAAGCCGCCGCGAACTCAGCAATCCTCCTGTCTCTGCCTCCCGAGTGCTGGGATTACAGGCGTGAGCCACCACGCCCAGCATTATATGTGGTTACCGGGGATCAAACTCAGGTCCTTGCGCTTGCAAGGCAGGCGCTGGAACCACTGAGCTAACCCTCCGGCCCTTTTTTTTGCTTTTTGAGACAGGGCCTCGCTTTGTAGTTCAGGCTGGCCCTGAGCTCACTATGGTGCCCAGGCAAGCCGCCGCGAACTCAGCAATCCCCCTGTCTCTGCCTCCTGAGTGCTGGGATGACAGGCGTGAGCCACCACGTCCGGCATTGAGCAAACCATTTTTCTTCCTAAGAAAGGCTTCTCTGGTTTCTACCTCTTGAATAGAGGAGAGTAATCATTTCTCGCACTGGCTTCTTAAACAGGAAAACTGAAAATTCCCTGCTTGGGATAGGAAGAAGGCCTCATTCAAACACACATCTGATAATTTGCTTGAGGTACTTGTCCTGCCTGTGGTTTTGCAGATCCTCCTGAAATGTCCACAGCTTGGCATGCATTTCTGCAAAAATGCTGCTGACAGGTGCGTGTCTTCATCCTGCTGCCTCTGTGGCCCTCTGAAACACAGCCCTCCTCTCTCCATGCTTTGTACTGAAAGAATCTGAGGAGAACCCACCACGGAAAGCGAAACAAGTTCACTTGTGCAACCCGTGTCTCCTAAACCCCAGAGACACATGCAGAAAACTAAGGAGAGCTGGGACCCACGAGCATGGAGGACTTTGCCTGTTCTCTGAGAAGCGTTGGGTGCCTCAGACATCTTTAGGACTGCCGGGTCCTCCTCAAACCAGAGTCCAGCAGTCCTCCAGCTACTAGCATGTATTATCCTCCCCTGATCACATCCATCCAGCTGCATTTTAGCAAAAGCAGCCACATAAATCCCTGTGATCAAGTCTTGGTCATTTTTTCTGTCACTGGGACAAAATACTAGATATTTATACCTTAAAGGAGTTGAGCTTGATTTTGGCACATGGTTTCAGCCCGTAGTTGGCTGGCTCCAAGGCAGAAATGGCATGCTGGGAGCGAGTGGCAAAGGAAAGCGGCTCACCCCCTGGCAGCCAGGAAGCAGAGAGAAAAGTCAGGAGCCAGGGCAGGAAAACCTCCAGTAAGGCCACACTCATCACAGGATGGACCTGCTGATAAGCACAGTGCTCTGTGATGCCTTTGCTTTCCAACCCATGAGACTCTGTGGCTTTAGGTCTGAACCAAACCCAGCCAAGTTCGGTTCCAGATTTTCTCTTGCATGCTTCCCTGGAGGCACATCGGGACCTAAAAGCCACTTGGCTTCTCCACCATTCAACATGCGCAGCTTTACTTCTTTTTCATGTGGCCCTACGTCCAGACTGGCCTCTGGACATACACTGACCTTGGCCTCCACCATACTCCCCAATTTCTGATGATTTACGGCTAATCTGCGTGAAGGTAGAGTTTCACTGGAGAGGCCAGACACCCATTCAGAGCAGTATCCTATCAGGGCAGTAAAAATCGCAGGGCTGTGCCCTTGAAAGTGTCCTCAGACATGTCTCCAGTGCAGCCACCTGTCATGAGCCCAGAGAGATGCAGCGACTCCGTGCGAAAGGCTAACACACCTCAGTATTCATTCAGCTTATGAGCTCAGACTCCCCATCACTGAGGATCAAGGGAGCCACTGATGCCTGGTTGCCCTGAAGTTGTGTGTATGTATACATAAATAGCCGCACCGAAGTGTATTTATGTGTATATGTGTAAGTATGTGTGTATATGTATGTGGTATGTGTGGATGTTGGCAACATGTTGTAGTGTGTGGGTGTTTATTTGTATATGTGCAGATCATAGGCCTTTATGTGAGTATGTGTATGTAGCATGTAGGCAGGCAAGTATGCGTACACATGTGTGTGTAGGTATATGTGTGTTGGGGGCCACGGAGATAAAAACGTTTGAGCCAACATCATATCGGGCGGCCAGTGTGCTGCTGCCTCCTCATCCCCCATGAAGATTATCTTCCCTCAGTGGCGGCCTGAATAGCCGGCTGCAGCTTGGGACTTTGTGCCGGCCAGAGCCGGCCTCCCAGTGCTCTGTTTCCTCCCTGCATTGTCTTCCACTTCATCATTCACAGGAGCAGCGAGGCAGCTGCAGTAACTTTAGATTTGAGTAGTCAGCCTCAAAAGTCTTGCCGTAAATCAGGAAGGCACCGTCTGGCACTGGGAAAATGAGGGACTCCTTTCTTCAGAGCAAGTGGCAGTATTTTCTGCTTGGAGAGGGTGGGGAGCTCTTGTCTCCCAGGCTTCCCACAAAGGCTGATGCTCTTCACAGATATCTGATGTGAAAGGCTGCCTGCTGGCTATTGGCATCTTAAAAATGTTTACGTGTGAAATCACCAGACCATTATCTTCCTTCCACACGGAGCCCAGCTTCAGCAATCAGCCAGTTGCCCTCCACTATTGACTTTCTTTCTTCCTGTTGGTTGGGCTGACAGAAGAACGCCTGCTGGGAAGGCTGGTGGTCTCTGGAGAGCAGAGGGAACCTGCTGTGGTCCTGACCTGGTGCGGTGGAGATAGCACCGAGGGCCCGGGAAGGACCAGGCCACACACAGAATCGTAGTCAGGAAATGTCTTGTGCAGAAACGAAAACTTCTGAGAGCAGGAGATGGAAATTCCCCTTCTCCTGGGAAAACATGTATTTTCCATAAGTACAAGCTAAGTGGGACAAGGAAAATAAAAAGCCTAAGTGGAGAGAACTGTGAAGCTGATGAAGTGCAGCCAGTTCAGTCCAGGGCAGTCCGGACAGCCAGCCACCTGGGCAGGGCTTTGCCATGGTGAGAAGCAGCTGCCCACAAATGGTCTCTGGAGACTCCTGCTAAGACAATAGGTGTCCAAGGGGATGCAGGACAAAATTTCATCAGGACTTGGGCAACACTTGCAGACAGGCTAACACTCCGCACAACCTGAAGAGAACAGGGGATGATCAGAGAGAGGGGCAGTCCCTTTCCTGCCCTTCAGAAAGATTCACAGTCAACAGCTCTATAACAAGACAGGTGAAAAGAGAGAGAGAGAGAGAAGAGAAAAGCACAACAATTTCATTTGGTCCTAGTTATCTGCACTGTGAGTGCCCTTGGATCAAAGACTCAGGGTAAATTGTCCACCTTTATGCTCAGCAATAAAGCATGGACAGTCATGTAGAAATGTGATTAGACGAAGAGGATATGACCATGTAGTAAGAGACAGTGGGGGGAAGAAAACAAAACTATCCTTGAATGCAAAGTCAACCAGGAAAAAAAAAAGTAGATTGATATAAAGGAATTGAGTCGCAATAAAGTAATCTTTTAAAATAGTAGCTCATATATTTTTTTTTTTTGAAACAGGGTCTCGCTTTGTAGTTCAGGCTGGCCCTGAACTCACTATGTAGCCCAGGCAAGCCTGGAACTCAGCAATCCTCCTGCCTCTGCCTCCCGAGTGCTAGGATGACAGGCTTGAGCCACCACGCCCGGCACTGTGGTACGTGCTATTGATGGCTGGTGGGCGTGAGTCACCACACCCGGCATTGTATGTGGTTACCAGGATCGAACTCAGGGCCTTGCGCTTGTGAGGCAGGCGCAGGCACCAATGAGATAAATCTCTGGCCCTCATGTTACATTTTTGATGCATATTTATGAGTACCCACAATGAGTAAAAATTGCTTTGGAGAATTTTTGAATAATATATATATTTTTTGAGACAGGGTCTCACTTTGTAGTTCAGGCTGGCCCTGAGCTCACTATGGAGCCCAGGCAAGCCTCAAACTTGCAATCCTCTTGTCTCTGCCTCCCAAGTGCTGGGATTACAGGCGTGAGCCACCATGCCTGGTTTGAATATTTTAACATGATCTGTTTTTTTTTTTTTCTCAGCATTTCTTTGAAAAGTTATAACCAATGTCAGAGTAGTTGGAAGAATTTGGTGGGTTAATATCAGTTGAAATATTTAAAGTAAAACTATATACAATTTTCATTTAAAGCTGCTAAAATGAAAGGGCGCTAAAAATATAAGACTCCCCTTGAAGACCACCTAGGAGATTCATCACATCCAAATCTAAGCTCGTTTTCTCTCATCACAAACTCTTCCATCTCCTATTGGTTTAGGTGAAACATTCTCCGTCCTCCACCCAGGCACGAAGTGCTACTCATTCTACTGTTTAAACATCTCCACATTCTCTGCTCTTTGTAGTTTCTTAATCTAAGCCAAAATCTAGGAAGGATTTATCACCAAAAGACAATGGAATAAAAGTGTGAAAGGTATGGAAAGAGTTGGTGAAGAGCAGGGCAACTGCCACTGCACAAGTTAGGGGACACAGAAGCCACCGGGTGCCACCCGTGGAGTGCGATCACCGGAACTGTGCTCCCCAGACCCTGCAGAGGTGAGCGAGCATGGACTGAGGAAGTAAAGGTGGACAAATCAGATCACGCTTCAAAAAACTTTGGCTAAGCACAGAAGTTCAGCAATAAGACTGCGACCAGAAATGAGTTAGTTGAATGTATCACTTTTAAAATCTGGAGATGCATTTATATATTTAAAAAATAAGCAGGCAGATATCTTGAAAGAAATATTAATATAAAAGTGCAAAAAATTCAACATCGTTACTCATTTTGGAAGGGAAAATCGAAATCTCAGTGAGATGATGATTTGCACCATGGCTAAAATTGAACAGAGACAGACAATAACAAGTATGATTACCATTTCCAAGTCCAGCTGCTCACCACTCAAAACAAATACTCAGGAGATGAGAGTCAGAAGGAAATCAGTTTTATTTGAGGGCTGGTACCCAGGAAGACAGAGGGGGCTAGCTTCCTCAACATGCCATCTTAGGAAACTTAGCGGTGTGAAGGCCTTTCATCAGGAGACCAAGGAGAAGCAGGGGATCATGGGAAGGAATACATACTGAGTGGGGTCTTCATCATCCAAGATATACATCACCTTCTCACCTCCTCCACCAGCCGAACATTACAATTGTCCCTGACCTCCTAGGGCTAGTTATAAACTTGTTATTTTGCTGCAATTTAAATATCTAAGACATTTATATGCTTTGTGTTAGTTGATACACAGGGTAAAAGAACAAGGAAGGGAAGAACATATTCTGGTATTTTCTGAAGGTCACCGCCAGATGTTCCGGGCACTATAAATGTAAGGAAAAGTTGTTTCCCAGTAGCATCTTAATCATTTAGGTGTGGCCTCTCTTTAGGATTCAGAGTGCCAACAAAAGCAGAGAAGTAACCTTGCAAAGGACAGCACACAGAGTGACCATGTTATAATACCAGTTAGAGAAATTCGAAGCCTTAGACACAGCTTGTGGATTTCAAAATGGTGAAGCTGCTTTGTAACCCAGATGGTTCTTCAAAATGTTGAAACCTGGTTACCTCGTGACCCAGAAATTACACTCCTAGAACTACACCAAGAGACTTTAAATATATGTCCACCTAAAAACCTGCATTCCAAATTTTCATAGCACCATTATGCATAAAATCTGTTGAAAGGAACATTTTTTTCCCCTCCACTTGTGACTTCACACCTGATCAGAGCCTGAACTGACAACAGATTGGCTAGTAAGAGAAAAAGTGAAGCTTATTTATACATGCAGGCAGACGTCCCTGAATATTTAGGACTCTGTTGGGAAAGTATGGAAAAGACTAGTGGAAAAATAAAATTTTTAATGGGAGCAGGCAGTCTGTCTCCTTCCAGAATCTGCTAGAAACTCCCTTGAAGGAGCATTAATGGTAGATTTAATTTTAAGTCTCTGCTTTAGTCGAGTAAGAGAAATCTGGAAAATATTTCAAATGCTTTCACCTCCAATAGTCTTGAATTGAGCATATAGTGAACTGCTAGAGTACTTGCCTAGCATCACTGAAGCCCTGAATTTGATCCCCAACACTAAAAAAAAGAAAAGAAAATTAAAAGTTTCTATATAAAATTACTTTTAAACTTTATGCTAAAACTGCAGTCCTTCCCATGGAAAAACCCAAGTACCCACCATTGCAGGACAGTAACAAACTATGGTCCCAGAACAGTGCATGACTGGTCTGAAAGATAAACTCCAGATGTTTGTGTACATCAAGCAAAGAATTATAAGTATACATTCGATGATAAAAGACAAAGCATCTACATCCACTGAAGTTAATGGGGAAGGTATGCCAGGGTGTATAGGTCTGTGCCAGGAGAAAACAGATAGGTGGCACAAACAAGAAAAGAAATAGTAGGGCAGGGTATTGGGGCGAGACAGATAAACCAGGTTTTTGGATATAATAGGGTATAACATTGGGTTGCAACCCATCCCCTACTTTTCTACTACAGATTTGTTCTGTAGCATAATAGTAGCAGCTGCGCATCTCATGTTACTGGTAAATGTTTATTCACTTGGTATGATGAATGGCAAGATGTGTGCGCTGGGACAAAAGTGTCCCTAAAATGGCGTCCACCCAAGCACCGTTTCCACGGACATGACAGTCCCATGGGCTGGCATCACTCACTAACTGTTGTAGTGCGCAGGACCCACTGCTCCGTCTCCCTGGAGGCATCTGGAGCCACTCACCCTCTCTGTGCCTCTGTAGACCTGGTCCTCCTCTCCCACATCCGGAGCCAGGAGCCAGGGAGAAAGTGTAGCTTGCCTTCTCCTTTTCTCCCCTGTGGCCTGTCTCTCCACTGTCTCTGAGGGCTCCAGATTCCCCCTCCTGGGTCCCAGGGATCCACCTCTCTCCTTTTCTTCTTTCAATTGTTCAGAAATTGAGATTTTAAATTTGTACTTTTAAGAAAAACTGCAGCTTCAAGACAATAAAATACGATTCAAGCCCTTTTCCCTTTCAGGGAAGAACTCACTAGAAAAAAAAATCCCTAAGGTTCTTAGAGACACAGTAAGTCTGTAAGTTGAGCTCTGGACCTGTGCTTTTTCACCTGTAAACTGTGCTTCTTCCATCTTCAAAGAGGAAGGGACATCAGTGGACAGCAGATCTCAACTTCAAACACTTGTAAATGGTTTGCAGCCTAACATAGCTTTGCCAGGTGGGTAACCTTACAGGTTACAGTAGGAATACACATCCTAGATCACCCATCCTGAGGACACCCCCAACGATCCATAAATGTACACAGATACAGACAATAATGTATCTTTCTCTCTTTGGCTCCACCTCTCTGGCTGGTACTCCACTCTTGGGTGTATACCTTAAAATTTCTGCCTACTAAATCCATCCTGTGATTCTTACTAACTGGCCCTAAAAATTATTTTTTCTAAATGGAACTCAGAGAACCAGCAACATAATTCCACAGGTACCGAGTATTTAAGAATCACCTAGTGAGACAGAAAGCTGAGGTGTGGATTACACTAATTGGTAAGGGAGACATGACCAGATCTCAGGACACATGTGGAGAAGAGTTCTCAGAACCCTACAGGTGGACTTTTTTGAGAACTCAAGCAGGCATCTCGTAGGATGACCTGTGTGTGATATCAGCATGGGAAGAATGATGTCAAACAGACGTCTCCAGCGGCTCGCTTCTGGGTCTTATCATGATAGCCCGCCCTGTACTTTACAGTGTACTTTTATTTTTATATTCCTCCCTTTTTATTCAGCCCAAACTCACTCAGTAGAGACTGTTTTCCCCTTCCTCATTTTCATTTTTCCTATTTCTAATAAATATGAAGCTTTGCTACAGTTTTTGTTTGTTACATTCAATCCTTTCTTTGGGACAGAAAGGACTTAAAAAATGCCCCTAAGTGGAGACTCCAGAACCCCAGATTCTGGTAATATCAGGACCTTGAATGGTGACAGCTTGACTGACATGTACAAGGTATTAAGGAAGGGGAGGAGGCACAGATATCAGAGGAAGAGAGAGGGAATAGGAACATAACAAGTCTTCATTCTTAAAAATAGCATTTTTACTGGAATTTAACTCACTCAGGGTAGAATTTACTCTTTTAAAGTTATTGTTTGGGACAAAAATTTCTTCACAGTCATACATCTATCACCAGTATATCATTTCAGAAAATATATAACATTCCCCAAAAGAAATCCACACCGACTAGCAGACATCCCCCACAAACAGCTTCTCCAGCCCCTGGTCAAGTAGCAAAATTAGGGCTGTGGGACAACTCCCTCTTCATCCACCTGAATTTGGGCTCTACAGGGCAAATCTACTTTCATTATCCTAAGAGAAGCAGAAATAAAGACTCAGGAAAACTCTAAAGCTCCAGGCTAGACAATATACATGTTAGAACCTATGGCATGACAACAATAACTTCTCCCCACTCAGATTTCATCAATGGCCCCTACATAGAGACTGCACGTCACACATTCAATTAAAACAGAGTAAATTGTGGAAGAGTATGGACACCGGATACCCTTTAATGACTCAGCATTCTGTTTATCACAAAAAAAAATCACTCAAATCCAGAGAGCTCCAATGAAAAACACTCGAGGTGGGTACAAATCAAGTGGGCATTCCAGTGTAAGAGATAAAAAACCTCCCATGTGAGTTTGATGAAGTGGTAACAATGGAAGTAAGAAAACAGAATAAGTCTCTTGACAAAAACAAAGCAGAGAATTAAAGAGGTGATGACCATAATGAAAAAACAGTGATTAATGAATCTGTAATAGGTGCAAATAAAAAATAGAGAAGCTTAGAACAGACATGAAAACCACGAATGTCCAACATAAAAAAGAATTGGGTTCCATAAAACAGGGTCAAACAGAAATCCAGAAGATTAAAAATTCTACTGAAAGTGTATGCAGCACAGTCAACCAATATGAAGACAATATCAGATCTAGAAGACAAGACTGTGGTTAATGACTGTCAAATGAAAGAATTCTTAGTTAGCAGGGTGCCATGAAAAATCAATCCAATAGTTACTAGATGATATGAAGAAAACTAATATATGATTAATTGGAATCAATGAAAAATCAAAAGACAGCACAAAGGGCATAAAGAAACCTTATCATAGAAGTAATATCAGAAAGTTTTCCAAACATGGAAAAAGAACTCAAGGTATAGATATGTGAAGCATATAGAACTCCAAATAATTATGATCAGAAAAAACTACAAGGCATATAATAGTTAAGATTCCAGAAATTCAACACAAGAACAGAATTAAAAGCTGTTAGAGAAAATAAACAATCACTTATAAAGGAAAACCCACCAGAATTGCAGCCTTCTTCTCAACACAAACCCTTTAGTTAAGGAGAGCTCATAGCCAAGTATTTCACTAAAAGACAACTTCTAACCCAGAATGATATACCCTGCAAAATTTTCTTTAAAAACTAATGACAAAGTAAGATACTTTCATGATAAAGAACACTGAAGAAATTAATGGCCACCAAACTCTAGCACTCAAAAAAATTCTGATGAGGGCCAGGGATTTAGTTCAGTGGCACCATGCCTGCCTTATAAGCACATCTTGAGTTTGACCTTCAGTACCAGGAAAAAAAATCTGAAGGATCTTCTAAATAAAAAAGAATGAAGACAACAATTCTAAGAATCAAAAAAATAAAATTAATTCACCAGGCAAGGCAAGCAATTAAGCCACAGAGAAAGAGAGGAAACCAATGAAAAGACAATAATATGATAAGGGTCAATACATATCAGTTGTAACCATCAGTATTGATAGTTTCAATTCACAAATCAAAAGGAATTGACTGGCAGAATGTAGCAGAAACAAGATCTAACAATATATGACATATGAGAAACATATTTAACTGAAAAAGAATTTATTGATTGAAAGTCAAAAGAATGGAAAACAATCATCCATGCAAGAGGAACTTTGAAAGAAAGCAAGGGTAGCAGTTCTATTTGCAGACGAAGTGGATTTCAACCTGATTGATCAGAAGAGACAAAGAAGGTCATTACATATTGTTAAGGGAATAATCTAAGAGGAAGAAATATATATATATGTATGTATGCATATATGTATATATATATGTATATATGTATGTGTGTATATATATATATATATATATATCTGAAACTAGAGGCTCCATTTGAACCCATTTTTCTTTTCCTAGGTATCTTTATGAAAGATTTAAAAGCCTCACAGTGACATATTCATATACATGTTTAAAGCAGCACAAATTATAATAGCTGAATCTTGGAAATGGCCCACATGCCCACTGAAAGATGAAGGGATAAAGAGAAGTGGCAAGAGAAAATAGATGAAAAATAGAAATAAAGCCTTTGTAAGAAAGAAGGAAAGTAAGGTGGAAGGGAAGCTAAGGGCATGGGGAAAAAAAAGAACTGAGATACAGTATTATGCATAGATATAAATTCCCTAGATTATATCAATATCATATGATCAATATGTATGAATATGTACTAATAAAAAATAAAATTCAAAACAAATACAATTTGTTTTCTTGTCTCCTTCCTAGCCATATTTCTTCTATTCTACCTCATAATCAAATGTAACTGTGTCCATGCACAATCAATTTCTCTATTAATGCTCCACCTGGGGTGCATGCCACACCTCCTTCTCCACCCAGTCAAGTTCCAATTCCCCTGCAGGACCCTACTAGCACATCTCTCTGGGATGAAATGTTTAGTATCCCCCCCCAAGTCTATCCTCAGCAAGAAAACTAGATCACTTTTGGCTTGTGCACACTACTTAATATTATTTACTGTTAAAACTTACATCCCCTGGAGATCTGTGTGGAGATTTCTAGGAAAACTAGGACTA